>CM057137.1:2092410-2311573 GCA_029964075.1 Patiria pectinifera | reverse complement strand
AATGACGTCATTTTCTAAAGACCATCCACGTGCATCTGGGCAATTTCACGGTTGCTCATGTTACGAAAATGTAACGTGAGTAACCGATTTTGTGCGTCTTGTTTATCATACATAACACATTTTTCTGGATGTCATCTTTGGCGCTAATTAGGTAGGTCTAGGTCTACTCTATCTACCATGGGGATAACTGTTATTAAACCTTTTCAATAAGGTTAATTACAGCCCAAGGAAACTCAAAAGTACATCACAGATGTAACGTGAGTAACCGTGGAATTGCCCATCGGCATTTTGAGCGTCATCTTGCATAACGTGCATCGGCTGCGTCGTATTTCGAACACATTTCGAGCAACAACCGCGCGTGTTTGAAACATTTTCAACACTGCGCAATGCGTGCTTGATTGTGTAAAATACGCAATTGCAGTTCTCCCACACAGCCGGCTGTCATCGAACGAGCCCTATTGTCACTTACGTTCGCATGCTTGAAGCTGCCAGTTACAAACATGTACAAGTGTATCAAAAGTACATGTACTTCCGAAAATTACGTACCTGTTCATGTACAATGTCCCCTTTTCACAGAAAAGGACAATGTACTCTGAAGTCAAGAGATTGATTTGTCAGTGAATACTTTTGAGTGTTGTGAGCGGTATGACCTCTCCTTTTGAAGAGGTCAGTACAGTTGTGTAGCTACCGATACATGCCACATATTCAGCAGGTTGCTCTATTCTATTCTATCGCCGCCAGCAGCGGAATTGCAGAATAATAACTAATATTAGAGCTCAGGGATAGTGACGGGTTGGGGGGAATAGGGCTAGAAAAACATGTATGGCATTAAAGTAAACAGATACAAAACAAACAGTAGGCCTAACAACCCCCTCGACCCAAGACCACCTTGACCCACGACCACCTCGACCCACGACTCCCTCAACTCACAACCCCCTCGACCCACAACCCCCTCGACCCACAACCCCCGAACCCACGACCACCTCGACCCCCTCGACCCACAACCCCCTCGACCCACGACTCCCCTCGACCCACGACTCCCTCAACCCACAACCCCCTCGACCCACAACCCCCGGACCCACGACCCCCTCGACCCACGACCTCCTTAACTTACGACCAGATTTTCTAAATCATCTATCGTTTTGATTCTTTACAGATAGTGCGTTGCCATGGGCAACCTGTTGTTAAAACTTCGAGGTCCACAGGATGACGACCCGCAGATCTTCATTGACTTTGAAAGTGAGTCACACATTGAAAAAATTTGGTACAATTGAGGTCACGCATTTGAAATCTTTTGTATAGTTTTGTTTTTGTTTTAGTTCTCTCTGTACTGTGTTCCTGAGGTCAGAGTTTGATACCTTTCTAGTAGTGAAAAAACCTTTTTGGTGTTGTGTCTTGGTTTACAGAAGCAGAACCCAAGGAAAATGAGGAGGAGATTTACAACATGGCGGAGGACGTCTTACGGGAGGCAGACGAGATATTGAAAGACTTACAGCATTACGGAGGGGCGGGAGAATCGATCAGAGCGGTAAGTTTAAGCCGCGTCCCAATCAGCTGAGGTGGTGCCATGCTCGGGCTCATTTCACATGGGTGCATAATTGTTTTTGAGAGGCGGGCGTAATTTGAAAATCTCTATTAGTCAAAGGAGCACTAAGTATGTGCAGACCACCCGCTTGTAGGTGTTGTGTCATGCCTGCTTTGTCATCTGTACAGTTATTTACTATAGCGAGGGGCAACAAAGCTTTAACACTAATCGCCTAGGCCCTTTTGTCTAGGAACCATCCTCAGTCCTCCAAAATCATCGGGTGTTTCTCGAATTTATTTAGTGGAGGGAGACCACTGCCTCAATCCTTCAAAAATCCTCCAACAATCATTGTAACACAATGAGGAATTGCTGATGATATCCAGAAGCAGTGAGGATGGTATCTAATATTTATAATCTCGGCATAATTTATGCATGGCTAAGCATAAACAACGCAAGGTGCAGCTTGAGACCTTCACACAATAGTAGTAAAGTCTGTCACGAGCCAATGTGGCCCATCAGGCTGGCATTTAACTCTGGCTTCAGTACCATGAAACGACTGAGAATATTTCTATTTCCCCTGGATGGGATGCTAGTCCATCAGAGGTTACTCCCCAGCTAATGCCGGTACCCATATGTACTCCTGGGTGGAGAGAGGCAAGTGGGGTTAAATTGGCTTGCCCATGGATGCAATACATGATCAGCAGCTGGATTCGAACCCCTGACCCTCTGATCTTGAGTCACGAACCCTAACCACTTGGCCACACTCCCCAATCGGACACCATGCATCCGCCAAAATCAACTTACACAAAAATGGCGTACAATCTCAATCCCCCAATATCCTCCAATTTGGAGGATTGAGAAGGGTTAGTGTTAATTTGTCTGTGAAAAGTTTCAAGAATTGCTTAGCATTTCTGACAAGGCCAGTTGGCTCAATATAGAACAATCCTGGCAGGCTATCACGAAGGCCCCCTTCAATGGCGAAAGCATTGTGGTAGCTGGTGTACAGCTTTCGCCATTGAAGGGGGCCTTAAGTGTGTACTGTGATCATCTGCCCAGATTCGTCGATAGGGTAGAAAAATGGTGTGGCAAATCATGGACTAACATTACTTGTGTCTTTTCACTTCTATTTTTTTTCAGGCCATTTGTAGCCCTAGGAACGAGGAGTTGCAACAGAAGGCATGGGCTGACGTTTGTCCCTTGGTAGCACGGCTCAAGAGATACTTTGAATACTCACAGAAAATTGGTAGGTCCAGCCGCAAGACAATCACCTTCATGCTAACTCATGGCTGTTGTATAGGATAGCCTTGTCATCAAACGCATCATTACTTCACTGTTAAAAACCTTCACATGATGGGTAAGGTGGGACTCATCAAACCCAAACCTTTTGCCAAATGTGCTGATATTTGTACTCTCAACTGCTAAGTTGACAGGACATGAATATGATATAATGCGATGCAAAAAGCGCAGGCTATCGTACACCATCTCGGGACTTGGTCGCCACCCACCACTCTTCCCTATCTAACATTAGGGTCCTCATCTCCCCGTGTCACTAAGACCAACATCCCATGCACCTGGCTCGCCCCTCCCCCCTCCTGCCAGTTCCCTGAGTTGGCTCCCACAGGATGGTGTCGTGGCTACCGGCTCCGGATGGGGGACGCAGTGGCCCACCAGATCCATCCTCCTTTCTTGACCAAGATACGTGGAAGGCCTCCATGCAGGTCGATGTTGTGGATGTGGTCTTCCCAGGTGACGTCTAGAGCCATGCGCAGCATCCTGGTGTAGACGCCATCAATCGACTTCTCCTGCTGCACAATCATACCCTGATAAGAGAATATATCACATGTGTATTCTCGACTTCTAAAACTGTGGCAAAGTATTGTCAATTTTGAAAAGCATAGCAGTGAATGGGTCAATACAACACAAGTAAAATTTGTCTAAGTTTTTTTTTCTGCATTTTCAGAGAAGGCTTTGCGGCCGTTACTGCAAGAGTTATGCACCGACGTGGACATGAAACCTGCCGAACACCTTGACAGTCACCAAGCGCTGGCAAAACAGTTTGCTAAGATACTCCACTTCACTCTCAAGTTTGATGATCTTAAGGTGGGTAGAGAGACTTCAAAACCAAGGCAGGGACAAATGTGATCAAGGGTTATAGTCGAAGCCCTTTTGACAAATCACAAGTACGTCACTAGTCCAGTCATAAGTCCATCACAAGTCCATCACTAGTCCATCACAAGATGATCACCCCTAAAAGTAGTCCTGAAGCCCATTGCCATTTTAATAAATGATGACTGCACTCCAATTTTATCCGAATGTCACAGAAAATACAAATGCAAATTCCTGTTCACGGTTCCCATGTACCCTTCTGTTTTAAAAACCCTTAAGTTCAGTTGGCTGACATAGGCAATTTTCCCATGTACCCTTCTGTTTTAAAACCCTCAAGTTCATGGCCCACAAAATGTTCTAATAGCAAAAAATAGAGGGCATGCAAGTTGTGATTTGGCCGATGTTGGCAATTTCAGGCCTATTTATCAGCTGCTGGCAATATGTTGTGTCCTTGGGCAAGCCACTTCACCCGCATTTGCCTCTCTCCACGGAGTATAAATGAGTATAAATGGGTACCGGCATTAGCTGGGAGTAACCTGTGATGGACTAGCATCCCATCCAGGAAGATAGAAATATTCTCAGTCGTTTCATGCTACTGAAACCGGAGATAAACGCCGGCCTGATGGGCCAGATTGCCTCGTGACAGACTTTACTTTTACTTTACTTACTGTACAGTCTGGAGTTCCTGCACTCAGTTCCTACATTATGAAGGAACAGCCAGCTTTTCTGCCTTCGGCCCAGACCATCCTGGCACCAGACTGTTGCCTTTGCTTGGCCTTGCCTAAGGCTAACTCTGTCTGGCACCAAGAATCCACAATGTATTACCTTGTCAAGTAGCCACATTGAGTCATCACGATTATGTACATAGGCTTATGAGTTAATGTGCTTGGCCAGTTGAAAACAAAAACATGTTTATAGTTTGAAGGTTCGAAAACTGCCAGTCTTGTATTTGTATTTTGAGGAATGCGATCTCAAGATTTGTTAATTAGTTAAGAATTTACTTTCTATAAATGCCTCCATCAGCCTTTTGGCCACTGGTACTGGTATTTGGGAATAATCGTCATAATAATTTTTGGCAAGAATAATCGTCTCCACGATTGAAATATGTGATATAATTGCACCAGTGATGGGGTTTTTTGTGTACCATTCCCTTTTTTTAAATGTCCATCAAAATCCTTGTTTCAACTCTAGGGGGGGACAGGGCCGGCAGGGAGAGCCAAACCAATGGGGGCGGTGGTGGATCCATTTTTTTTTCAGGATTTTTTGAGAATTGCTGAAATGTTTTTTTTCAGAGACAAACACTTTTTCCTCCGAATAGGTGGGGGGGGGGGGGGGGGGGGGAATGGGGGGGGGGCTTCTAAAAAAAAAAAAAAAAAATAAATCATATATAATAAATTAAAAAATATATTAACATATTTTCCTTAGGGCCTCCTACAGGGACCGCATGTACATCCATTCTACTTTTTTTTTTGCATTTTTTTTTTTTTTTTTTTTTTTTTTTTGGGTTTTTGGGGGGGGGGGCCCCCCCCCCCCCCCCCCCCCCCCGCGCCTGAGGGACGGTATACCTTGCACATGCGCACTATAATCATTTATGCCCTGATTTGATACTGGCCAAACCCCCAGGCTGATGGCCTAAAAAGTAAAGTAAGTCGTCGTGTTGATACAGCACTAGAGAACATTCTTTTTCTCTCATTAACAAATGAGTGATATTCCAACTGAAATCCTTTTGATGGATGCAAATGCAGCCTTTTTTCCACCTGTTTGTATGTTTTGTTTCAGATGACCAATCCGTCAATTCAGAATGACTTCAGTTACTACCGGAGGACGCTTAGTCGAATCAAGATGCAAGACACGGTAAGCCCCTACCCCTTCAAAAAAACAATTTGTAACTTTACAAAATTTGAAGCTTTAAAGTTGTCTTAAAGATTATATACAATGTTTGCTTTTGCTGTAATTTTCAGAAATGTATGGATTTGGGGGTAAGTGTTTTATAACAAATATTGTTACACTGACCTGTTTTGTGTTCATAGATGCTGGAAAAACCAAGAAAAAATGTTGATCTTGTTGTCTGGTTTCCTGACTCTACTTCAGACAAAATGGAGCAATTTAGACGTTGGGAAATTGTCAGATCAGGGAACCAGACTAGCTGGCTTGCACCCGTTCACGGATGAATAACTGATTGCAAACAAAATTGGGACTAACTAAATTTGGTAAATTGGGGCACTATTTGAAAAAGTAAGTTTTTTTGCAATGATGGTCGGCCGCCAATCATTGGAAATTGATACAAAATTCCACTTTTCTTGAAAATGTCAGCGCAACAGGTGCCATGATTTCACAGGATGCTTGAGACTATTATTCACTTACAGTCAAGTAAGGTATTTCATTATAATTTGGAAGTTTTGCTTTTTGATGTTTGCAAATGCTGTATATTAACTTCAAGTCTAAAATTTAGATGTAATAAAGTACAGTCGAAAGTCAGGCGGCTACAACCATTCAACATGATCACAATTTGAACTCTGCACTTTGTGTCAGTGGTATCATTGCTAAGAAAACACAGGTGGTTTTTTGGGGGGTAAAAAAATGTGGTTGCCTAAACATTTTCTTTTTAATAGAAGGTATTAAAGATCGAGTAATATTGTCTGCCTTCTGTCTTACCAGGACCAAGGCCAAAACCGCACCTTTGCCGTCAACAATGAGATGGCAAACAGAATGTCCCTGTTCCTGGCCGAGGCTTGCCCCATGCTCAAAGTCCTGAGTGACTCCACTACGAAGTTCGTCACTGAGGTATTTAATTCAGAATATTTCTAAAAATTGTTTTAGGAGTGAATTTCTGTGTATAACATTTTTTTGTCCACGCTAATAAATTATTAACTAGCATCTACAGTTTGAAATGTTAAGTGGTCTACGCAACGGCCATACAAAAATCAATGAAATTTTAAGCAGCTTGCATTTTGAGGATCACACCTGATGTTTTTGTCCCTCTGGGACCATTCTATAAATTGAGGGTCCAAAGTGTGACATTTGTCCTGTCCCCGTTACCTTGGTACTTTATAATTTGCCATTCAAGTTTCATTAAGAATGACTTCAAATGATTGTGTATTTGTTGGGTAGGTAGTTTGCTATTCATAATAACTCTTGGAGGATGACTGCATTAAGGAGTGCATCACAATCATAGATGTCATATGTACTAGACCTTTATCATGCTTCCTCCATTTTAGTCATGTTCCCTGTATCCAATAACAGTACTGAATGATAATGTTTTTGTGCAAGAAGGAACCAGACTATTTTTCCCTCCAGCCTCGCTTTGATTACATTGATTTGAATGGGGAAAAAGAATCTAATGGCTGCAACATGATAATGGTCTATAGGGACAGGGAAAAAAGTGGACCCAACATTTATAGATTGATTCATATTTTATTTACAGTGCAAGCAGGTTCCACTTGAGAACACAACAGATGTACTGAGCACGATGGTCTCGGTCTGCAAACTCATGATAGCAAGAAGGTAGGAATGCTTTCGACCCCTAGCCAAGGAGTAACCAGTCCTTTCCTTATTTGTTCACACGTTGTTGGTCCCCTCAGTTTCCTTGTACTTCATTACTTGTTGTTTGGATCAAATATCCCCCTTTCGATCGGATTCCAAGTCTTGCAAACTTGATCACCGAGGGATTTCACCAAGACTTGCTTCCATGGCATATCTTTAATTTTTTTTTGGCGACTGAAATTACCTTCCTTGTTTTTGGGACCAGTTTCCGACCAGCTGAACTTTTTGCCTGTATTGTGGTCTCCGAGTTTGTCAATGTCTTTGTTCCGAAGCTAGTCATATAACCTGAAACCTGACCAAACCTGATCCAGAGAAACCCAATGCAGAGACCGGAGATCACAGCTACAAACTGGGGAAATGGCACATAGCCTTTCACAAAGCTTACTCGGTGGGACTCGATCCACGAGCTCCTCCTTACCCGTACATCCTGGTTTGGTTTAAGACATGTATAAAGCTGGCTGTATCTTCATATCATTTCTCTTTCCTCAAACAGCGAGCACTTCTCAAGATTCCAAAACGAAGACACCTCTCTTTTCTGTATGCGTATCATGGTCGGCCTTATAATTCTGTATGATCATGTCCACCCGGTCGGAGCATTCGACAAGAAATCAAACATAGATGTAAGTGTCTTGAGTATTTTCTCCTTATTTGTTTCCTTCCTTTTGGGGGTGGAGGAGGCGGGGAGGGGGAAGAGGCAAGCATGGTCATGTCTGAGTGAGAGAGATGTGATAAGACGTACGTTATGCCTGTTGCCAAGATTGGAAGTTTAAAGGGCCATGTATTTGTATGATTTTTTTTTAATGCAGTCCATGTAATTGCACCTTTGTGTCCCATTTAACCTGATTTTAAATTTTCGTTTTGCTATTTTTGAGGGCATTTTGGTGCCTTTTTGGTTTTTATGCTAATGAAAATTTGCATATTCATGAGCAAAAGTGTGACGTCATTTCAGGCAGAAAACTCAATGTTACAGCTATTTCAGCATACAAATTTGCCAGAATTTTTGATATTTTGCTGTTGTAAATTTTCTTTTCTTTGGTGATTCGTTGTTGTTTCAGTACATGACAGTAGGCAGATGAGCAAAGTTTTCTCACAAAATGTTTTCAATGAGCAAATTTCGGGTTCTCATTTTGAACAGAAAACCCTGCAACTGAACATCGTCTTCCCGAAATGCCACAGCAACAGCGCCCTCAGTTGTCCGGAAAAGCATGGACAATTTTTAATATTTAAAGAAGTGCGCTTTTCAACAAAATTAACCAAAAAGGGATGTCAAATAGTTTTTATACATTTAAGAGGAGTAGAAATTGCACAAAATGTGTCCCTAAAAAAAATAATTTCATGGACACTTTTGTCTGAAAGCGAGAGATATCAGCAAATTTTCTTGGAATTAACAACATTTTTGTCAACATTTTTTTTTGCAACCAACAGGTGAAAAGTTGCATTAAGGTGCTTAAGGACCAAAATCCCAATGAGTTTGAAAATCTGATGAATGCACTGAGGTAAGCTGCACTGATTATATTCACTAGAGACAATCCGGGCATGCTATCAAATCTATCACGAAGGCCCCCTTCAATGGCGCAAGCATTGTGCTAGCTATTGTTGAGATTATCCATCTCAGGGCAAGTAAGTTTTTTTTGCTTGATGGGTTGGAGATATAAAATAATGAAGGGTTGGAAAAACACCCATGCGAATAGTTTCTCAACTAAGAGAATGGTTCTGAAGAGAACCAGAGGTATAAACTCGACGTTCCGGTCAGTATGCTCTGACCGTCTTCAGGAGACATCTCAGGGCACTTGCTTTGTACAAACGCATACACAATGGTTTCTCCTTTGAGGGTGGCCTCATAGGCCTCATTGATTTGAAGACCAAAAAGACTACACTAGACTTACACGTGGACAACTGTGATTTTGGTGACTTTATTCAAATTAGCATAATAACACTATTCTTGCGACATGAAATTTGGACTTCCGTGAAGGCTGGTCCCTCTTACCCTTTTATTGGTTGAACATTCACGACCATCATTTAAGGAGTTGTTTACGACTACTCGCAAGAGGCACATACCAATACCAAAACAAAGCTAGAGAGGTGTTTCGAAAAGCAAAAAGTAAAATGGTTGAACAAACTCGATGGAAATTATAATTTTTGACTTGTGACTTTTTGACTGAAAAGGTATTTTTGAATGGGAATAAATGTGTGCTTGGACGGTATTAACCAGTTCACGTCGGATGACGTGTATACATGCAAAGATTTTGCGGATGACGGATAAACAGGCAGCAAGCGAGGCCGGAAATATCTGTCTGCGACCCACTCACAGCAAGCGAGGCCGGAAATATCACGGTGTGCTACCCGCATATGACAGCCTGAACCCATTTGGCATTGAGGTTCGAGAAAAAAAACTCCTGTGCCTGGGTCCGGTTAATGTCAAAATAATGTTTATGTTAAAGAAGTCCGTTTAAGACCGGCGTGGGGCCTGGTCGACGATAATGGCCGGAGCCGAGTATCACCCTCCGTTACCACTCCTTTTGAATGTCCGTCCATTTCCCACAGGTACAACAGCAAACATTTTAACGATGAAAGCACACCCTACTCCACCAGGGCCCTCCTTACCTGAGCTGACCTTTGACACGACCTGTAGGGTCATCCGACTTGCGATCCTTCCATTCAGTGTATCTTCCTAGGAACGTCTCATCACGGAACAGCGTTCTTGTGTTTCAGCCAGACTGTTCAATTTCAGCCAAATAAAATCTGTCTTTTCTCTGGGAATTAAAAAGTAGGTGAGAGAATTTGAGTTTCACTTCGATATATTTTGTGAAATATGAATATTTCTAATAATTATAATTTGTGGTAATATGATTCTATGAAAAAAACTTGAAATCCAAATTGAATGGTTGTATGTCCCCGATCTTAAAGGGACACTGCATCCTGGAATACGCCCAATCCAAAACATGAAATTTTGGGGGATTTCAAGACGCAGTGCCCCCTTAAATCTGAAGAACAGATTCTTCATAAAGCCAAGGAACAAAAACACTCTTGCCTTTTGCTCTTGACCTTTTTTTGATAAAAAAATAGAATTGCAGTAGTCACATGGAACATCTATTTAAAAAATGTCGTTGTAAAGATATGTTTTGTAATGTTCTGAAGACATTTCAACTGTACATGCGAGTACAATTTTGCCTCTCCTGTGAGGTTCGATGCTTGCAATATGATACAAATAATGAGTGTTTACGAGTGCAATGGTAAGAATAATTTCATGAGGTGACAGATGGAACGTTCCATTCCACAAAGCAAAAATGGGACATTCCATCTGTCACCCAATGAAATTGTTCTCACCATTGCACAAATTTGAAACTTTCAATATTTGTTTTATTAAACACCTGAATAAATCCTCGTCATCTGATTGATCAGAGCTGCCAAAAAGTGTCACTGTGCAGTGGAACTTCAACTAAGCGTGGAAAAGAACTTCTATTTTTGCTGTGTTTTGGGACGAATAAGTCAATGACACGTGATCAATGACGGGGATTTATTTAGCCATTGTTTACAACTGGATTATTTTGGTTTCCGGCGTTATAGACTTCAGTACTTCTGAAAAGAAGAAAAATCTCACCCGAATTCGGAGGGGAAAAGCGAGATTTGGGGACAAACATGCTGGGCCAGTCTACACTTGGCACAAAGCCAATCATTTATAGTGATTCAGATTTGAATAATTCTAGCCCTTTTCACACTAGAAAAAATCTTGGGGTTGACGCAGGGTTGAAAACATGCATCGTTTCACACTTGAAGAATTTCAACCCCGCGTCAACCCCGAGATTGGTTTCACCCCGGGTTGAACTCAACCCTGCTCCAGACCAGGGTTGAGATTTTCAACCCGGGTTGAAAATTTTGCCAGGGTTCAAAACAGTAGTAACTGAGCATGATAAGCTTGATTTGCATGAAACAAGTGTGAAATGATGCGGGGTTGAACGGGGGGTTGAAAAATCAAAAACTCAACCCAGGGCGGCACTGGGTTCGCCTAGGGTTGAGTTCAACCCGGGTTGAGCGGCTCTAGTGTGAAAAGGGCTATAGAGCTTTTCAAAATGTAAAGGTTCCAGAAGTGTTCAGATCTGGAGGAGGTTCCGTTCATTTCATCGAAGGTTTCATTTTGTAAGATCCACAAAATGAAAAGTTATAGTTGCAGACACTGCTTCTTATTATTCGGTAGGAATTTAATATACTTGTAGTGGCAAAACGTGAAGAGTGTTCAGCTGGGACTGAAATCTCATTTTTTCGTGGTAAAAAAAGAGAAACTTTTGTTCCACGGATCTCAGAAACCATTTGCTTCCTAAATTTTGTATTGAAAAAACACAAAAATCTTGATCTTAATTATCGTTCAAATAGAAACTTTATTTTTGTTATTTTTGTACTGTAGATGTTTTTTTTTTTTCAATGATACAAAAATCGTCTATAAGTAGGATACCACAATTTTTGTATAAATTTAACTTGAGAACTTTCTTTAAAAAGTATTGAATGTTAATGTGGATATAAGCTAGACTTCCATCAGGATAGATGTAAAGTGTAGATATACAACATATTTTTCAAATTGTAGCTCTATTCTTGAGATTAGAAAACTGATGTTCTGAGTTGTCTAGAAAACTAGGGTAAAAAAATGTTAGAAATATTCAGAGAAATCTCCAGAATTTTTAAACGATATGCTCACTCAGATCTTTAAAAGTAAATTATTGCAAAAAGACACAACTAAAGTTCATCTTAACATTTATTGTCAGTTTTTAGATTGTACATGCAGAAACGTGCATAGTTTTGTTATCTTGAAAAAGAACTGGGCGTTTTCCAGTGGTTTGAGATTTAAATATTTGAAACTCGTTGCGCTGATCAAAGGCATGTGAATTGGTTTCTTTTGTATGTACAATAAGGGATTGATGCGCAATCACCAGATGTTGACCTTTGATAGGGTCATGCCCTTTGATAGGGTCGTGCCCTTTGACCTCCCCTTTTGTTTTATGAAATTTATGACCAACAGAGGGCGCTCTTGATGTTTGAAACAGGACATCACTTAATTCTTTGAAAGCAGGGTTTGCTTAAATCTAATTTCTGAGTAGAATTCAAAGAAACAACGTTTTATGGCTGTAATCTGTACATATTCTTTGCAAGTTTGAGTTAATTTTTTTGTAAGCGTTGCGGAGCGAAAATGGTTTGGTTTGTTGAGTTAAATGGAATTGCAATGCCTTTTTTTTTTCTAAAGCTTTTGGAATTATTTGCGCAATGGATTTTTATAAACGTTATACTACATGTACATTTGAAAACTATGGGTTGAAAAGAAGTGAAATGTTCATTTGGACATGTTTCTTTCTGAGATTTCGCTTGATAGAGAGTTCCCTGAATTATGAGGTGTCATCTTAGCCCAATGAAAACCACAAATTGAATATTGAATAAGTCCAATCAGTAGATTAGTGGATATTATCACAAAGTTTGAGGCTTATAAGATTGATTTTCCCCTTTTCCCTCCATAAGTGTACGATTATTGAATGATTTATTTTCAAATGATTCTGTGGGTCTTAACAAAATAGAAATTGATTTTTTTTCAAAGAATACTATACGAAATGAGGAATTAGTCTTACAAGTACATTGTGTGTTTTGCAATCCATAATTTATATGCACCCATACCTGCCAACTGTTCGTTTTACTGGAACTGTTCCTTCGTTCGGAGAAAAAGTGAAAATCGGAATCGGAACGTTTTGATTTTTGCGAGAGAAGAAAAAAAAAAAAAAAAAAAAAAAGTTTATTATATTGAGGGGCGCGCGTGCTGCCCGCAATGGTATAAAAATGGGCCTCGCTCTTATGTACGACAAAAAAGGGATAAAACCAGACTCCAACGTCATCGAACGGCCATGTCCGACCAGGGCTGCGGCTGCAGCCGTTCGCGCGCACAGGCTTGTGCGATCAGCCACAACCTAGCCACAGCCAATCCTGAGACCCGCTACGTGATCCGTCTGGTGTACTGCCTCTCCCTGCGGGCCGGGGCGGGGCGGTGCGGCGTTGTGATGATTGATGTATGTTTGTTTTTTTCCACACACGTTTTTTCTCTTCGGTGGTTCGTGTTTCGTTGATATTTTGACCCGTGCTGAGTCTTTTTTTTTGTCAACTTTTGTATGAGCATCTCAACTGCAACATGGACAAGGAGAATGATAGTCTGAATATCCAAAATTATCCATTAAATACTATTATAAGATTAGTCATGTTCTGGATATCATTTGATATCATTTAACATTTTATTGTATGCATGCATTGTGTACGTTGTTTAATGTTTTATTGACCCAACCCCCTACCCCGCGCGGCGCGCGCGCCTGCGCCGCTCACGTTTGTGATGCGTAGGCACCCTGTTCCTCTTTCTGACTTTTCAATGTTGGCAGGTATGTATGCACCAATATCGCAAAAAATAATTCCAAATCGATGTGTATCTACCTCAATCATTCCTTGATTGTGTTTTTTTATGCATGTTAAGAGAAATCTTCCAACTTGCTTAAATCTTTAGCGCCTCTTGTTTGGAAAGTGGTCGGCAAAAGTACCTCTGGTTTGATGACATATTAAGGACATTCGTTAAAAGGAAGTTTTGGTTTGTCCCTTTGCACAGCAAGGGTCTATGATAATGCGAGCAGATTCGGCGATTAATTATGCAAAACAAGACTGCGTCTTGACCTCGAGATTCTGACCATTCAGCGGGCGCCTTCTATCGAGTCTTCGGTAACCCCCCAAAAATGGCATCCAAATTGACCAATCAACAACTTAGTCCACATTTCCGATCGAAATGAGGTTCTAAAGTCGACTCCGATCGGCTGGCGCGCGGGATTGCACTCGGACGTTGGTTACGGAGAGGGCTCCGTTGTACATCGGGTGATACTCAAACTAGATCGAACTGGAACGTTAATAAATTTTTAATTGCTGAATCTTTGTAATTTCTAGGGGAAATGTTATTATCAGGTATAGGTACTTAATTTTGTCATTATTGATATCTTGGTGTAATTTATGTTTTTGGAAAGCGAAGCTATATTTTCTTGAGTTTAATGACACTGAACGATAACATTTTTTATAAGTTAAATAGTTTTAAAGTTTGTACGAAAAGTGTTAATTAAAATACCCAAGATTCGTACTTGCCCCCCCCCCCAAAAAAATGCAACGCTTAATGACAGCCGTCAGGTAAATGCTTTTCAAAATAATTTATTTACGACTTTTTCAGGTTAAAGAAAAAGTGAGTTTATCTATTAAGTATGCGATTTATAGTTCGCAGTAGCAGTGTTGTCTTTTCTTTAAAAAGAAAACGAATTGTGTGACTAGTTCTGCAAAGCGAGTCCTGATATTTGTTTGTTATCCTTCATGTTTAATTCTAGTTGCCGTGTACCTTTTTTTTCCACTCATATTCTTTCACCAAAAATGAGAACCTTACCGGAAAACTTTAACCGTTAGTATTGAAAATGTAGGTTCATTATAGACACTTTTTTTCCCAAACACCTGGTGACTCAAGACTTATTTTGCAAGACTGTTACGGGAAAATAGTAGTATGGAGATTATTGTACAGCTGTGTTATGTAAAAACCTAATGATCATCCATCATTTGGGGGATAAACTGTAGCGATGAAAAGACATCTTCCAATTTAGCTTTATTGAATAAAAGAAAGAAAAGACTTGTATACTTTTGGTCTCGGAAATTTGTTTCATTAAGAGTAAATATGGAGAAAACTGGACGGATGAATACAATACTATTATTTTAGGGAAAATTGCTAATAACTAAAAAAGAAAGTCGGTCCTGGAAAGTTTGTCAAGAGGAAATTCCACCCCTCCACCCCGCCTCCACCCCCCTCCATTAAAGTTTTCCCGGTAATCCTATAACCACCATGTGTTTTTGAATTACAACAAATTTGGTTTTTAAATGAACACATGTTCCTCATGTTCTGCACCGTTTGCTCACTTGGTAAGGTTCCAAGTAAATAAGTTATTTTATAGGCAATATTATTTTGTTGGCGAACAAGTTCGATACCGTGTATTTGAAACAGCGCCCTCTGAGCACAACGTGTTAATTCCAGCCTAGGATGTGGCCGCGGGGGGCGCCCTAACACCAAACCGCTCTCTTTCCAAAGTTCCACAAATGAAATCACAAATGCCGAATGGCATAAAAGTGATGTTGCTTTAGTGGCCTTGTACTAGACCGCTATTCATGAGTACTCGGGTGATCATAATGCGGTGACAATGGGCCATCCATTCGGGGCATTGTGAGTCATGTGCAGGCGTCAAGGCCGTGTTCATGTTTTTGCTTGGATTTAGAATGATGTCATCCTTGCACCATAACTAACAATATCATGAATCAAGTTCCTCGAAAATGATTAAATATGTAGAGTACCGTTCCCGTCTCCTTTGTATTAAAAATGGTCCAGACAGGACCTACGCCAAACAGTCTTATTTTGTTTTTCAAAGAAGGCGGGTATATAAAGGGGAGTCAATGCCAATGGTTAAGTTAAAGAAACCGATTTTGTTTTTCAAGTTTTAGTACATTTCAGTTTGCTTCAATTGTGATAACTGCAAATGGAGAGCACTTAATTCACTCAGCTCTTCACTATTCGGCAAGAAAGATTCTAGAAATTAAACAAAAATGTCGATATCAGAAAAAAATGTAACTGTTCAAATAAATGTATAACGTTGAAAATGAATATTTCAAAACTTTCCAAAAGATTACCGTTCGAATATGAAGAGAACAATCATGGGCGTCGCCAGGATTTGTTCCAGAGGGGGGGGGGGGGCAAAGCACATTAATTCCCCCAAATCCGAGTACTTTTTCTTGCATATTCTTAATATGCCCCCCCCCCCCCTTCGCGACGCCCATGAGAACAATTTATAATTTCATTTCATCTCTCTTTATCAACTTTGGCCCTAGCGATACCGCTGGTGCGCGCCAGGCAACTACCACTCAGGTGTAAAAAGCGCCAATTCAATTATTTGGCAAAAAAAGTGGAGACACAAATTCCTTTCAGGCGATTTTTAAGACCGACAGGTGCGATTCCACCAATGGCAACGCTCCTTTGTGCGTCTTTGTTGGGCACGCGCATACCTGCCGCGCTGTGTCAACACGAGGGGATTTTTTTTTCTTCTGACATTCACATTGATTTTACACCTGAATGGATGAGGGAAATGGCGGCCCGCAGACAAGGAAATCGAGGTGTGAGAGTTTGAATTGTTGAAGTTGTCAGGAAATCTCTGTTGCTGGTTTATGCCCTGCGGACGGTGTATCGAGTGCCTGAGAATAGAAAGGTGAGTTCAAGTTGAAAGTTTGTGGTTCACGAACTTATAGGATAAAAGGTTTGCAAGTTCCATTTTGTTGGCCATGTAAAACTTAAGACATTAGCAAGATGTGTCGGAAATAGAGGTGTTGTTGACATAATGTTACAGAAGAGTGAAATAAAGGGTGGGGTCTTCGTCCCAGAGATCATTATCAATGTCTCATTCGAAAATATCTTGTACACAATTAGGCACTACGAGCCAGCACACAGAGAGACAAGCAGTCAAGCTGACAGAAAATAAAAAATATCAAAATATCAACAACAAAAAATAATAAAAAACATGAAATTGTGAAGCCGTTAACGTGGTCGTGTCATTTCTGTGCACATACACTAGCTGGTTATAAAGAAGAAAACACACATAAAAAAAGTTTTCACATGTGATCGCCAATAGAACAATTACATTGACTTTCCCCCCAAGGACCTTTAAAAATGTATGATTTATGTTTAGGCCCACATCAAGTCAAAATGTACCCCTTTCCCCAAAAATCTGACATGAACAATCGACGCCGAAAATTACCAAACATGACCACCAGACACCCCATTGTCGCCAGACACGTGTTACATTGGACTCAACAAAACCCCCCACAAAGCGCCTCAAGGGTCTGACAACTATTTTGACTGTACCCCCTGAAAACTTGTCGGAATAATTACCAAAACAAACCCAAAATCAGACATGTTATAATGTTCACACTCGGGTCAACGACATTCGTGGATTATGATAATACAAGTCTTACGGAGTTTTGATTGACAGATCTTCCGTGCGCCTTACGGGCTGTGTCTTTGGACAACAAAAGAAAGTAGTCCCGTTAAAATTGGGCCGGCACGCGCCAGGACACCTGTATGCAAATGACTTCGTTGAATACTATTTTTTTTTGTTATTGTTTGCTAAATGGTATTGAAGTGTTCCGAAAGGTATAATGGCCCGAAGTACCGCACGCGACACACCGCTAAGAGTGCAACGTCGGGCCTGCCTTCATTTTGTTTATAACTGTATTCATCTTTTCCGTTAACAATTACTTATGTTGTTTTCAAGTATTGCATTTTTCAAGGTTTTTCGTGCAGTATCATTTTATAAAAGTAATTGACGGGAGTTTATGCAGGTGTTTAGTTAGTCTTCCATTATTTGCTGGTTCGCCTGCTTCAATTCGTGTTCATAACTCAGACCATAATAATAAACGAACTATTAATTTATCCATTTTGAAAAGGGACTTCTGTCGCAAGATCTCCAAAATAACAGAGCCATCAGAAAAAAGTACAAAATAACCTGCTTTTATTGCAAAACCTCCAATTTACTTTCTGGATTTTCTGAGGACGCGTAAATCAAATGGTGTTCTAGAGTTATGTCTGCCTCTAATAAGCGTCGCCTACTCTTCAGTAAAATCATCCTTTAAAAAGATCAAACAATAAACTTCCGACAACAGTTCATCCCTTTGTCCATCTCGTGGTAGGACATCCAATAGTAACTTAGTAAGATGCAGCCTGAATCAACATTCTATTTTTTTAAGATGCCGTTTCCACGATGTAGCTACAGCCTGACCTATGTATGAGATTGTTGGGATAATTATTCCTTTTTTCAATTTTTTTAATCATTTATCATTTGTGGTCTGACAATGGACGTTGGTCCTTGTCGCATCAGCGCGCAGCCATCTGCCGTCGTTCCGTTCTGGATGGAAAAAGAGTAGATACAAAATACAGCAAGCGCACCTTCGAGAATCCGTGTGCACGACGACTGTTGTATGTTTCATGAGTTCTTAAAAAAGTTCATCAAAATTTTGAAAACTAGTAAAATCCCTGTTTTTGTTATTGCCTATAATACTATAGCCTACGCGACTGCCTTTTCGATGAAGTGTTATGGCTGAAGTCGTAAGATTACATTGTGTTTAAAAATGATGGATTTAGTAAGTCCATCCAGTTGTCTTTTGGTGCTTAAAGGGAATATACAACATTTGCAAACATCGAAAAATAAAACTACCAAGTTTTTACGAAATACCTTAGTAGGATGTTGGCAAATGACAGTCTAAAGCATCCTGTAAAATTATGGCACCTGGTGTCAAGTCATTTTGAAGAAAATGCTATTTTTGTATACATTTTCCACGATGGTCGGGCACACCAAAAAAAAAAACCTAACTTTTTTTCTACAGCTCAAACAAATTATTTTTTTCAGTCCAAATTTTGTTTGCTATTGGTTACATGTTCTTGAACGGGTGCAGGCCAGCTGGACTGGCTCCCTTACCTTACAATTTTCCGACGTCTATAAATTGATCCATTTTATCTTTAGTGGAGTCCGGGAACCATCCGTAACAAAGAATGATAATCAAACAGCCGTTCAAACAATCCCCCGATGAATCATTTACACGCCGATGTTTCCATTTGGGCCGTGGTGGAGTTGACATTGAACAAAGAAACGATCAATTTCCTGGAATATCGCGACCAATCATGGCCTTTTCAAGCCAATGTTGGCCTTTGTCTCTGAACAATCAGTGCCGGGGGCATTGACATTTATATCTCCATATTTCATGAGAAAGGGAAATTAAAATGAATAATTCTGAATCGGAAAATTCGGTAGAGTGCAACTGCCAAGGACGTTGTGCGCCTGGTTTTCATCTCTGGCGATATTTCCTGATTAAAACGTTAATACGCAGTTGAAAATTGAACATCAGAGTGGCGTCCAAGCATGCTAACGGAGTGGGATTTAGACTGTGCTTTGTAATGATTTTTTTTTAAAAGGACATCATGACACTCGTGTGAAATGATATTTCTCGAAATTTGAGATTCTCGGAACGCTCGGAAAAAAGTCGATTTTTAATTGGAAAAGGTCGATTTCTAAAGTCGATGACATTTGAAATGAAGCAAGTTTGCATACATTGAAATTGAGTTTACCCCTCATTTATTTGGTACTGGTATCATTGTTGGTTCAAATTTTGTCTTTAGATCGTCTTAACAGTGATAACAATTGCACATCGCTGAGTTTTAAGACGTCGCATTGGACAATTATTCACAAGATCGTTTTTTCCCCTCAATTTTGAAATGAGCTTAAGTTGTTTTCTCCCTTTCCCCCCGTGGCCCCTTCGACTTCAACACGGCGTTGAAGATCCATTCTGTACCGCTGAAGGGCGACCGTCGATGGCCGGTTGCTCGCCCGTAGCGCGTGCCCCAGCATCGCGTTGGAAATCCCCACCGGACTCCCCGGCACATTACCGGCTGAAATCGGACCTATTAAAAGCAAATTCTTCTCCGTGTTGGACCACCAAAATCCTGTTTGTTCCTCCCATTTTTCATTGTGTGGAGTCGGTAATTAATACGGCGTTAGTCGCTTAAAAAAAAAAGGGAGATCGGAGAACTGGGTTAACTGGATCATTTTTAAACACCGATCGCTAAGTGAATTTGGGTGTCGGATTATTTTGGTGAGAAGTGCAAGCAAAGGTCGGGCCTTTGGGACTCAGTGAATGACTAAATTAAAACAAACCGGCAAAATTGTACAACAAAGATGTTTGGATGTGTGCAGTGGTTTAACTAAGGGGGGCATGGAGGGTCCATTACCGGGCCCACGCTTGAGGCCTGTCCCCCTCCCCCCCCCCCCCCCCCCCCCGCTTCACCAGCTAAAAATGTGATCCAGGGAAGAAAAAAAATAGTTTTATTGTTGAAAACCCATTTAATTCCCCCTCCAGAAAACTGAGGGGCCCTAAAAATGCCCCCCCCCCCCCCAATGGGACCCCTGTTAGTTACACAATGGGATGTGTGTGTTTCGTTAGTTGGTTTTTAAGTGTTTGTAAGTTTGCTTAGTTGTCTAGTTATCAAAGTGTTGATAGTGATAATGATAGTGGTAACTAATAATTATCCAAAAAGTCAACAAAAAGGTTTGAAAATTGTTTATTGGGGAAGAATTATCAATCCCTCCGATCGTTGAAACACAGAGAGTGCACTTTAGACTGTGTTTATTCGTCGCCAGACCACGACAAACACTGACCGTCGATTGTCTCCCTATTTATTCCCACCATATCCATATCGACTTATCCAAGTCGCTAGCTTTCCCAATTAACTCCATTAATGAACCACCGGTCACGGTGAAATGCTAATACTAACTCGGTACTAATCCAGATACACGAAGCGGTCACTTTGAGAAAAAGCACATATGATGGGGATATATTTGCCCAGCTGACCGTAGATTTCGAAACTGATATTTTCATGGTAAATTTGTAATCTATTTCTGCGGCTTGTCCGGACAACGCGTGGGAATTGAGCAGCCGCGAACGCCGGACAAACTGTTTCTGAGAACTGAGCCTGTATAGTCTGGCCGCGGTTTTACGGGGAAGCAGCGCCCGCATGGCTGCATATAAGTGAATAATAAGCATCAGGATAATATTAGAACAGTTTTTTTCACACGCCACGCGTTGACAAAATTATGAACTCCAATGTTCACGTTATCATGACTGAGACCATCATGTTTATCGGCGGTGTAAACCCGACTGGTTCTATCCTTAGTAATACAGGGTGGGTAGAAACTTACACCGCGTTCCCACTTGAATTGAAAAAAGGTGGATCAAGATCCAGCATTTTGGTGTGATCGTTATCTTACCGCAACGAAACCGCAAGTCGCGTCTCCGCATTTCTTTCGTCCGTTAATGTTTTCGTTATGTTGGGTCCGAGGTTTTCACTGTCGCGCTCTTACGCGCGCTCTGTGTTGCATGGTTGCATGCTAGGTTGCATGCTGTCCAGTTTTGGAACAGCACTAGCACAAACACTATCAGAAAATTACGAAAAAAATTGAATTCACAATTCTAACCAGAGGAGAGGATCCGTAGAGGATCCGTGCGTGCATAAATTAACAGGTGAAATCAGCAGAGCCCCTCATTGTTATTCAAAAACCAAGAAAAAAAAGCATCGATAAGATTCTTGCTGGTGGTTGAAGCTTCTGGTTGGTTAGAAACTCACATCATGTTTCCATTTTTCATTTTTCAATACAATAGATTTCATTTGTCCATTCCGTCTCCGTACCACGTTATTTACACTTCTCTCATCGCATACTTGCTAGCTTTTCCATACTCGTGTCTGTAAGTGAAGTCTTTGAGTGGTGACTCAGAGTCAAGAGTGGATGGAAAAAAAAAAAAAATAAATCAGAATGAAAAAAAAATAATGGAATGAAAAAGGACAAACAAAAATTAAAAATAATATTTAAATTAGGATGCCACGTTTTTGCTTGCGGTGTGCGTGCTAGCCCGTAGTAGTTCAGCGTTTATTGTGCATGTTGTATACGCTGGAAATGTATTCGCATGGCTACCTGCCTGAAAACGTGTTCTTTCGTCATGAGACTGAAAACATTTTCGCGCCACTCGTACACCGGGCGGATGTTAACAGGTCAAATTTGCCGGATCAGATCCACCTTTTTTGCGTATCCCATCGATCGTGATCCGGCGCGCCGGATCCTGATCCCGGGGGGGGGGATCTATCCTGGTATCAGGTGGATCCAGAAAGGAGGTGGATCTGATCCTGATCCACCTAATATTAACGTTCCCACTACACACCACAACGGATACGGATGATCAATTGGGGGATCTGATCCGGCAATTTGGCAAAAGGTGGATCAGATCCCCCAATTGGTGGATCAAGTGGGAACGGGGTCAAAGGCATACCGATATTGACAGGCGCGGATCCGGAGGGGGGGGGGTCAACCCCCCCCCCTCCCCCAGCTCTGTCAAAAAAGAACAAATTCATATAAACTAAATTCCTAAAAAAGAAGTCGAACCCCCCCCCCCTGCTGTGACACCCAGAAAAAAATATACTAGTATGTCTGCCTGTTCAAAATACGGTACACCATTCTGTAATCTAGTGTTAATAATCGTCGAATTTGAACAGCGCCCCCTATTGAAATATGATTTAAACTTTTTTATTTATTTAAATGTACATTGAACCGCAATTCAGCCTTTTGGACGCGACAGTTTGATAATTTTAAATAAATATATAAATTAATAAATAAAAATAAAATCGTGTGCTTCGCAACCAGGCTACACTTCATCACGTGAACGAGGTACAATACGTTATTGATATCCTTGTAATTTCAGACATGCACTTCATGAGCATGAAGTGTTCATAATTTTGGGACAAATACGTGCTAGTGTGGAGGTGCATGAGGTGCAGTCACTTTTTACAGTGTATATAATTGGCCCCCGGTCAAGATTACTGAGCATGGGGTGTTTACCTCAAAAGCAGTAAAAAAAAAACCTATCGTTTCCATGTCTAGGTAGGATTCAGTGTTGTAGTCGAGTACTTTTTTTCTGAGTACCGAGTACTGCCGAGTACTTAGGTTGCCGAGTACGAGTACGAGTACGAACACTTGCACCTCCGAGTACAAGAACGGGTCTCCGAGTACGAGTTCTTGTACTTCCGAGTACGAGTACGAGTACTTGTACTTCCGAGTACGAGTACGAGTACTCGCATTTCCGAATACGGCCATACGGCCGCTGAAATGGTTCATTGTGCGTAATTAGCCCAGGCCCAGTCAGACCGATATACAGACCCACTCGCAGCTAGCTGTTAAATGTGTTTGTCCGGACTTGCACAGAAGAAAATCAGGAAATCTCGATTTCTCAACAAGCCAGCAACCATTTCAAACTGAAAGTATCCATAAAATAAGGCCATGGTAAGTGAAGCTATAACATTTTTGCCCGAGTACTGCTATTCGAGTACGAGTACTTTACTGCCCGAGTACGAGTACCGTCATTTCGAGTACGAGTACTTTGACATTCGAGTACGAGTACGAGTACTCCAAAAAGTAGTGACCTGATCTGGGTGACTGACCTATATAAAGAGAGATTTTAAGCTTAGGCTACTGATACTGATCTTGTGATATCAGTTTGATTCGTATGGGATATAATTTATTTGGGATTCAACATGTATACGTTTTTGACTCACCCTGTTCGCACTTCTCCGCATCTCTGTGCTACGGTCAAAGCTGCAGAATCAGTGCAAACCAACTCCCCAAATTATTCATTATGGAGCGATGAATCAATTCCATTCGAAAAAATTCCCTCCGATAATTTAACGAATTCACAGGTTAGAGGTTACTAAAATCCGAGACTATAGACACAATTGATGAAAAATGAGGACATTTAACCTATTGCTCTGGCTGCCTCGGTGAAAGAATCGGGAATTCCCCGATCTGATACCATGGACTCATTCAGTAAACAATGTTTCCACATCGGAATGCGAACATGCGAATACATTAAATTACATAGAAACAATAAGGAAACAAAGTACACACCAAAGGTCACAAAGTACAATGTTTAAACACACGGGTACAATTACACAATATCGTCACCGACACCACGAAGTAACACCCATCTACATACCAGTAAAAACTAGCAATCGGAGAAAACGGCTACTAAAGTTGAACGCCTTCTAAAACAACAATTTGCGTCAAAACGACAGAGTATTTTCAGTTGGGTTTCTCGTTGTGGACACTTGATGAATTGAATTTATTAAATCTGCTGTTTTTCATCCGTTTGTGTATTAAATAAACAAGAAATAAGAGAAAAAAGATGAGTGTTAGCTCGTGAAACCGAAAAGGCTGCGAAACTGTAAATTTTCGTTGTCACGAAGTAACACTCTTCAATGTATTCAACACGAGGAAAGTGCAACTTCAGGTCAGCGCGCGCGCACTCATACAACTTGTTACAAGAAGAGTGTTACTTCGTGAAAACGTTTTTGCTCACTTATGAGCAGAGTGCGCGCCATGCATTGCAATGGTAAATGGAACTTGAGTGTTACTTCGTGAAAACGAAAATTGTCACTTTTGCGTAAAAGTTGCCATGGATACTTAGCGTAATTATTAAAGTAAAGCTCTTGAAGCTTTGAAACTTCATGCAATGGTAGGCCTTGATGAATAATGTTTAAAAATCCAAAAAACTGAAAATCGAAAAAAAATATGGTTTAACAGGGTAGAGTGTTACTTCGTGGTGTCGGTGACGATATGTTTACAATAAAGACAATCAGTTCGAGCACAGTGTTCATACAGTTCCAGATACAGTATCTTCATGAAGTTTACGGTTACGAACGATTCGATTAAAGTACAACTCACAAATCGTATGCGGGGCTAACACCCGTCGCTACACACAATGGATGGGTATCAGATATCTATGCAGTTTCACAGAGGTTTTCTGGGTACACAGAGGTTTTCCGGGTTTTGAGAGGTTTTCAGAGCGAGTTCACGTGATGAATTCTGACACATACTATTGGCTGACAAACGCCCTATGACCTTAAAATTCTACGTAAGCTAGTTGTGAATAATAATATATAAGAGAATAAAGAAACATGTGAACTGACATTCAATGCAAATTATACAGAACTGAGCGGTGGTGAAGAAAACTTATCGGCGACGATAACAACTTTTCTATTTGTTCGTAACATCTGCGATTGACACGACTACTTGACAAATTCACAGGCATCTGCTCAAAGTTCAGTATCAGTCTGGGACCGCGTACTTGCAGACGTAGTAACGATGGGAAACGAAAATGACGAAGTTTCTCTGAGGAGAGTTACCAGCAGGCTCCAATGGAAACGGTTTTGGATCCTCGCCCTGTGTTACTTCTCGTGCTACACAGCATTCCGCGGTCTGCGCGATCTCCAGAGCACCCTCAACAACGCGGAGGGTATGGGTCTCGCCAGCTTGTCCCTGCTAAATGCTTTCAGTGCTGTGGCGGGTTTGCTGGTTCCGGCAGTCATCCGCCTAAAGCTGGGGACAAAATGGAGTGTGGTTTTAGGGATTATTCTGCATATCTTGTACATAGCTAGCAACTACTACGAGAATGCATACCTGCTTCTCTCTGCCGCCGTGTTTCCAGGCATCGGCGCTGCGTTCATGTGGGTTTCGAGGGGAACGTACATCACGACTGTAGCGATGGAGCTGGCAGCAGCTAATCAAAGAAATCCAGCAGCCGACACAGCCTTATTGAACAGCATCTTTTACGGCGTGTCTCGAATGAGCACACTATCCAGCAACATAATATCCTCCCTGGTTTTTCAGAAGGGTTGGCAGTTCTTGGAAAGTAACCAAACTGCCAACCTTGCCTCTTGTGGGAAACATGCATGCGGTAAGTCCCCCCTCCCCCTCCCGCCAGTTTGCTTTAAAAGTCAAACTCATGACTCGACTGCACTACATTTGTATTCATATATGCATAAAGGACGAGACTTTGGGGACTTCTCTATAGTCCGAAGTACCATTGGTCCGAAGTACCATTGGTCCGACGGCCCATTGGTCCGAAGTTCCATTGGTCCGAAGTTCCATTGGTCCGACGGCCCATTGCTCTATACGTTCCATTTGTATAAACGTCCAATTGGTCCGAAACACCATTGTAATTATAACTGTTACGATTAATCTTCTTTCTTTCTTTCTTTTCCGGACAACACGTTTCCGCGGGTTTTCTCCTGAACGGTATATGGTATACTCTGACGTCATGATTACGTCATCAAGTGTCAAATTACAAGTGATTTTATCTGAAAAAGTGACCAATTACTTTCACTTATAACTCTTGAACTAAACATTCAATGATGTTTGTATTCTGTGAGCAGATAGGCCATTAATCGCTAAACATTTTTTGTTGTGTACGTAAACTCACTTGACCTTTACTTCCGGGTGTACCGGAAGGTCAAAGTTAGTGAATTCAAAATGAAGACGTCAGCCTGAAATCAAAACAAAGCAATATTTCTTCCGAACGGTTCACGGTATGATCACAAAACTTGTACCATATTACGAAGATGTTGTAAATTTTGTTACGTCATCACGACGTCATCAGGTATCAAATTACAAGCGCTTTAAGGGCAAATTTTGACAAAATAGTTTGCGTTATATCTTTTGAACTAAATAGAGTATCGTGTTCTTTTTTTCGTGAATTTGTAGACTATACTGTGAGAAACATTTCGTGTCCCCGGACGCAAAACTGTTTGACCTTTACTTCCGGTGTTACCGTAAGTGCAAAATGCTCCTTTGAGATGTTATGTTCATCATTTAATATTCGATGGGAAAAAAAAGAGAAATAACAATTTCCCCAATGTCTTAATGAACCATTTTTCACTACACTATAAAAAGTGTGCGCACATCATGCACGCGCATGGGCCATTCTGAAGCGCGTGGGGTGCTTCAGGCACGTTAGGTGTGTGGCAACTTCTGTTGCATCTATAGCTTGGTTTGTGCAAAATAAATTGCAGCCCATTACAGAGAAATTCCCGTTTGTTAAGAGTCCATCCTTCCTGCGAAGAGACTGTTCAGTTTATAAGATTAACATACAATAACAGAGCAGGAAATACACCCCTCAGACAACAAGCAACATATTGCAAAACAATATGTTGCTACAGATATGTTGCTACGGAGATTGACGCAGGGGTAAATGTTGTTTTTATCTTGTGGCCACCACATAATTATTCGGCGCCCGCCACATAGGTCAGTTCATTAATCAATTTAAAATATACGTGTTGTGATGTCATAGCATTTTCTTTGGAAATCTGAAACATTGTGTTCAATTTTTGGAGGGGGCTAATTTTATAATTATTAATGCGTGGTGGTCTGCCCTACTGTAATTCTAGGGGTGGGGTCCGCCCATATACTCAAACATGGATGACGCTGGAGTCTGACACCAATCAGTCACTTCTCGTTTATTTATTACGATGCTAGGTCATGTAGAAACCCCAAAAACAAAACCCCCAGGGTCAGTCAATGATTAATACTCATTGATGGCTCATGCATGTACATGGAGTGGTGACTTTACATTCTGCATTCCTGGAACTTTAATCGCCGCCAAAAATTGTACAATTCCGTCCCATTTCAGGATGCATGGTTTTCACTCCCGAGTTCCTGACACAGGCGTTCTTGCATGCATGTGTCCGAATTTCTCATCGTCCACTGTACACAAAATAATTTCTCATTGAGGGAAAGTCTCTCCGCACGCAATAGCGGTGTCATAGAGAAAAAGCTCTCACAACATATTGATGCTATGTTGTTTCTATGCTTTATAGGAGGCGACACCACCGCCAACACCACCGGTGCCCTTGTGCCTCCAGATCAGGCAAGTCGCAATTTGCTGGTCTCTATCTATCTCGGTTTAGGGGTGTTTGCATTGGTCATTGCCGTAGCCTTCCTGGAGCGAGTTCCTCCCAAAGCAGCTCCCGTCACTAACGAGGAGGTGGTTACCTTGACAACCAAGGAGGTCTTCTACAGCATGATGTCTGCTTTCCGTCTGATGAGACGGCCCCGGATGCTATTGTTGATTCCAAGCCTGTTCTTTCTCGGTGCTGACATGGCTTTCGTATCTGCCCATTTTACAAAAGTAAGTCTAATAATGGTTGTGAATTTCAGTCTTCGCTCTTCTCCAGTCTTCACGCCCCTATTAAACAATATTTGTTGATGTACATGTACATATATTTATTTGTGAACACTGTGGAAATAAACGAACTGAACTGAACTGAACTGACAATTGTCAGTCTCTCCGTTTGTCTCACGATCAGTTTGATTGTCTGTCGAAAGAACCGCGCAAATGTCTGTGGGAATCATAACATGCTAACTGATTGTCAAAGCAGATTATATGATCAAATTCAAATGTTGGTCTTGTTTTTTTCACTTGACATGCCATAAAACTGGCTTGGAAAATACACTTAGTAACTTACCACGACCCACAGGCCGTCTTAACTTACGACGTGTTTTACGCCGTTGTCAAGGTAACTACGATGCGTTCAACTCGTTTTGTGAAATCGATTTTAAGATGCATCGTAACTTACGCTGGGTTATCCATGGCAAGTTGAGTTACGAACGATCGCAAAGCTTTGTGAAATCGGCCCTGGGTGTTTTATCCAGCGCATCAAATCTCCAGAGTATGATGCCAGCTCTTTATAATGGTATGACATTATTCTTTACAAGAATGACAAGATACAAGTACGACAAAAGGCACCTTGGCTAATTTATTTCCAAACTTGAAAAAAAAAACCCACAGATTTGTATTTATTTCTTTTCGTCACTTTTGGCAGTTTTTCGTGGGTTGTACGCAAGGTATTGAGGCCGTGGGCTTCGTCGCTGTGCCCCTGTACATCATCGGTGCTCTCGGCTCTCCCGTGATGGGTCGACTGATCAAATACACAGGCAGAGCACCGGTCTTCTTCGCGGGTTGCGCTGTTTATCTCGCGATGCTGATTGTGATGCTTGTGTGGGCTCCAGAGAGCGGCAAACTGTGGCACCTGTGCGTCATGGCGTCCGGCCTTGGTTTCACCCGGGCGGCAATTCCGACTGTGATTTCCAGTGAGTTTCATCGGATTATCATGGGTTGTGAAGTTTCTGGATATAGGTTTCCTCACGAAACGTTTGTATCCAAAACTTGGCAGCGAAATGGTCTCAGTTTTTTTTTAACCTTTTAAAAATGACAGGTTACTCACCCAGATCAGTCTAATATTACTGAGCATGAGGTGTTTACGCAAAACCAGTAACTATACCAGTGGGTAGGATTGAGTGATGTCGACTACCGGTAGTGATCAGTGTGGGTGAACACACACATGCACCCACAAGTGTGTAAATACCTGCAATCGGGGACCTCCTATTGTTCTCCTTTTGTTCGTACCTTAACTTTTTGGGAATAACCCTCATTGTTTTGTACACGATTTTCAACTGTGGACCTTGGCTCAACCGTGGACCCTATTGTCCTCTATTGTTAAAGGTCGCCCTGTATACAATATTTGTATTTAATTTATTTTACGTGCACAGATCCCGTGGTGTCCTCTTTAAAAGGTTGCTTTTTGGGAGACATTTGCCACTAATGTTCTAAGTCATAATATTTATAACGAGTTTCCTTGTGTATTTGAATTGACTAAATACATTTTTTTTTCTTTTTAATACAAACAAGTTTTAATATTTCTTTTCTTTCAAAACCAGCACTGTTGGGACTTCTATTTCCAGACCAGAAAGAGGCTGCCTTTGGTAATCTCTGCTTCTGGCAGTCCCTTGGTTTCGCAGCCATCTCCGTCATTGGTGTCCCACAAGCCATCTGTGCTGTCCACGTGATCACCGTCACCATAGTGGTGTTAGTGACCGTCATGGCACTGTACGGCGTGTTGGAATTCAGAGTCAAGGGAGACAAACAGCGCCCTCGTGGACAGGATGAGGACGTCACTGCTGGTAGCGATAGTGGAAGTGTCAAGGAGGAAAAACTGAGAAGACAAGGGTCTCTTTCCAAAATAGTGAATGAAAACCATGCATTTGAAAGCCAAAGCAACATTTAAAATCATGTAGCTTGTCCAGCCTCAGGCATAGTAAATGTTCCCCCAAACCTTAAAATATAATGCAGGTTAATTTCTTGATAATTTTGGAATTTGTTCAATCGTTAATTGTTCATTCTCTTTCGCCCGACGTTGCATGAACGTTTGCTGGCCTAGGTTCATTTGTGAATAACATTTCAATCTATTTCACTTCATGCGCGTACAAATCTGAAAATTAGGGCAACTAGCTTATGCAGTCATTGTCAATACGCGAATGTAGACCCTTTTCGTGTGACGTCACCAGTCGATAGTTTATTTTAAATTTATGAGGGTTTTTGTCGGGTCAAACCGGGGACTGGTGGTCCCTGTACCGTGTACGTACGTGTACGTACGTACCCGTTTAATGTGCACTCACGAATAGTGATATACTACTGGAAATGAGATTTAATTTCGAAGATAATTCAGAGTTCTCAGTTGGTAGCTAGAATCACTTACATCCGTACAGGTACTCCGCCCACACAAACTTTTACATACTTTCCAATGGTGTTGACTGTGGAGGACTTGAGATTTCCATCCGCTTGCTTGACAAGAAGACATGCTGGCAACCACCGCAAAGTTTCCCTCCTTACTCATCTTGTTCTTAATCGATATCAGTTTCTTCCTTTCGGCCCGGACCTTCTCCGAGACATCATCCGTGATGAACACCCTACTCCACCGGTACAACTTACCTTTGAGAGACTTCGGAGCTGCTCGGAGAACACTGTCACCTATGAACGATGAACTCTCTATCTCCATTTTTCCCTCACAGGCAAATTGTTCCGACCGTCGGTGTATACTGCTGTGATCGCTTCAATGACCTTGTACATATAGAAACTATGCATCCACAGAACATGGGTGGCATGTATAATGTATCTTAACTACGAAACCCTTTGATTAATTGGAATGAAATTTGGCACTGGTTAGTATGAATGCTACTCTCGTTTGCATAATTAATTTCGTTAAAATCCGTCACTGTTCAGCCAAGATCTGATGGGGCGTATCCGCCCCCCCCCCGGCTGTGAGTGGCCCAAAAATACAAAATATTGTTGATTTTTTGTCGATTAGAAGGCACACAACTGTTTTCACTGTTCACGTCAATCCGCGATCAACACGTGGTCTGGTACCTGGTGTAAGACGTGCATCACGCAGAGTACAATGTAAGTACCCGGCTAGCCTGGTGTCTGCTATCTTTTATATACAAAATTAACGCCAGGCAAGGTGTTGTCCGACTTTTTTTGACAAACTTATAGTGCGTCATCTGCTCTTTTCAACTGTGAATTTCTAGATCAGATTGTGTACGTCAAGGACTACAAATTATGCTTGGTAACATCAATTTTCGGAATCAGCACCATCGAATTAGCTAAGTTAGATCATGTCACCAGCTTCTACTCAAAAATTCCTCTTCCAGTTAAGCGAGCACCTTTCTCAAAATCTCGCCCGGACTATATTGTCCCTCAAACGACCCCAATATTTGCGCGTGACTGAGAACTAATTGTTTCCAAGTGAAAAACATACAGTTTATCATTCAATAGCTTCGTCTTTTAAGGTCACAGAGAACAGTATTTACAAAGCAGGCCGGTGCAAGCAATTAATTTCTGCATAAATTCAGCTGGCCGTTTGGTTCCAAATCAATGAGCAGCTACGCGTTTACCGATTAACAAAAAAGCGTGGATCTTCCTCGCTCTACCAGCAAAAGTCTACATTTTTACCGACTGTGGGGGTAAGAAAATTAAGTTGATACCGTCAAAAATAACTGAAAATGGAATTATATTTGTACCCATGCTTTATTTTAAAAAATATTTATGAATAACAATTGCCGGAAGCTAATAATAAAAAATATTTGAGTAGTAGTTCATTTGGAATTCATTGCGTGGGAAACAAAAATGAATATGACGGCGCCACCATAAAAAATAGACCTTCGTTCCTTAGAGAGTTATAAACATAGTAATAATTTTCTTGTTCATTTATGCTACAGCCCGGCAAATAAAAAGGTCACTGGGCTAATTAACTTAATTGAAAAATTTATGAAAAAAAAAATAATTTGAATGACTTTTTCTTTTCTGCTAAACTCTGTTTTCATCTGTTAGAATTATTGACGTGCAAACAACTCTATTTATTAAAGGGAATGCATTACATTTGCTTTTGCTGCAATTTTCAGTAATAAATGGATTTGGAGGATTAGAATGTTATAGCAAATATTGTTAAACTGACTTGTTTCACGTTTTTGGCTTGTAGATGCTGGAAAAACCAAGAAAACCAATCATGTTCTTGTAGTCTGGATCACTGACCCAACTTCAGATGAAACAGAGCAATTTGTAGACTTTGGGGAATTGTAAGGTCAGAGAATCAGTCTAGCAGGTTTGTACCTCTTCACAGGTGTGTAATCAATTTCAAAGAAAATGCGGAATAACTAAATGAAAATTAGGAAGCAGTTTTTGAAAATAATTAGCCAGTTTTCTCCAACACTGGTCAGCCGACCAGCGTTGGAAAAATACAAATTTTCTCGAAAATGTCAGCACAGCAGGAGATAGACATGACTTTACATGATGCTTTAGACTGTCATTCCCTACAATCCAGTCAGGTATTTCGTGATAATTTACTCAAGACATTTCGTTTTTTGATGTTTGCAAATGTTGTATCTTCCCTTTAACTGAGAAATGTAAAAAAAAAAGTTTCACAATTACCGAAAACCTATTCTTTTTCGGATAATTATGTCCAAGACACAAGTGTGTGAATAACGGCGGCTCCAGTGGGGTGGGGGGGGGGGGGACAACGGGGGCCATGCCCCCTTCCCCCCCCCCAAAAAAAATTAATTTGAAAAGGCAGCCATTGCGTACACCACCCACAAAACTCAACAAAAGCAATCCCCCCCTCCCCTTGCTTTTCATATTAAATGTGGGGCGAAAATTTTTTGGACCCACTTTTTCGGGAACATTTTTAGCCATGCCTTGAGTGTGAGAGGTATCTCAAGTTGTTCATGAATGATGACTACACCATTTGCCAAAATCAACGAGCATGAATCTGAGAATTGACGTGCATTAGTTAACAAAGTGTCTTGGCTGCGCAGTTTTGCAAATTAATTTCAATCAATGCTATGGAATAAATCATTCAGGAATGTTGAAATTAATCAGAATTTATAGACTTCCCGCGACGTTTACCAAGCATTTTCTGTCACTGCCATTTGGCAGCAAAATTGCGTGTGACAACCAAGTTAACACAAAAGTAAACTCGAGTACATAATGAACTGAATGATAGTCTTGGCACGCTTGGTGTGGACCCTCTGTTCTTTTGTGACGAGATATTGTGCTTCTTTTGTGACGAGATATTGTGCTTAGAACTAAGTAAATAATTGTCAGCTTTGTGTTTAGCTCGATCCTTGGGGACGAGACGAAGAGTTTTGGTGACGGTAGATGGCGCTCTTTGATCTCCCTTATACTTTAATTAACAGCTTCTGGTTTTTGCGAGCATTCCAAGGGCCGCTACTCGTTACACCCTAAATTAAAACACCTGAGAATGTCCACGTTTATATTCAAAAGACAATCTCGCGATGAATTTAATTAAATTATTCTGATGAATAGGCCTAACGTGTTTGTGTATGTGCTGTCACGTCTATAGATGATCATTTCAGAAGATAAATTGAATTCAAAGTCCACTTTCTGTTACATGTTTAACATGCACTTTTGCTGAACTGTGGAGAGCATAAAGTTCAAGTTCCTATAAATAACATGTAATGGTACATTAACCTAGATTAATATTACTTATGAATAGACTTTGTTTACTGTATGTTTATTTTTATACAGTGTCGTATCCAGCTTTTCTCCCGGAAAAATATTCCCATTTTGCCACAGCCCATACCCAAGTGACCCAAAAATTTCGACACTGTATTTCCTTTAATTTATTCAATGGTAAAGTCATATTTCTCATGACACGTCATTAGTAAATTTGACACGAGGTTGGATATTCACCGTGTGCTAAATCGGGACACCGTTAACTTTGTTCCAGTCATCAGCTGAATGACGCAGTTGCACCTTTTCGCATCTTTGCTTAATACGTAACAAGTGCTGATGCAAAATATGCGCATCTTAATGACTTTCTCTTCCAGACAAATTCAGTAGCGAAGTGTGATTAAAAATTCACAGATGTGTCACCTTGGACTGACCCCCTACCCCAGTCCCCCCGTTCCCACTGTTCCCTCAATCATACAACACCACACTCAAAAAAGTGCGGTTAATTTCACAGCATGCCAGACACCTCGTCAAACCAGACGGGGCACATTTGAATAATTATTCCCGTTGTGTCTGGTTGTCCATACAGGCCCCGCTCGTCTCGTATGATAATTTCATGTTTTTTGGGTGTAATTCGGTGGATGGAGTAGGCTATATACCGCACTTAATTCATTCTGTGGAGATTGTGGCGGGGCCGGGATGACATGAATGTTTCTGGCCCCGTATCGGGTGTCATCATCTTCGGGGTCGTTGGAGCGGGCAAGACCGCCCGGAAGATGCCGGCCTTTTGTCGTGAGCATTCACGCCTCAGCTCAAGAGAGACAACTGCGCGGTGCGGAGCAGAGCTGAGGAGTTGGCTTTAATCACTGGAAGGATTCTTTTGTTGGCTTCACGAAAGCTGAAATAAAAAAATAGTTTGTTGACAGTTTCGTTTAGAAACAGTATTTTAGAAACAAAGCTTTGATAAAGTTCAGAAATCAAAATAGGACTTTGCATTTCCTCGAAATTTGAACCTTACCAAAAAAATTAAAAATCTGCCTCCTTTTTTGAATGAGAGTTATAAAGGCCAACCTTGCTTCGAAGGGAAACAAGAAAAGAGTTGACCGGATTTTTTTTTCTGTGAGCTAAACACCAGCAGTTCATTAAAAATAGAAAAAAGAGGACGAGAATTGTTGAATTGAAATCTTTGTGAATAATTTTAGGGATATAAAGCGGACAATGAAGTTGTAGATTTAGAATCAACACAGATTTTGTAAATTTTTGAATTCAGTGTTTTTACAGCTCGCTGAACAGTTGAAAAACTGAAAGGTTATTGAACGGTTTTGATAGTTAAAAATAACAAAATGCTCGTTGTGTTTTGACGGGAGGCATCGGTGATTAATCTGGCATGAAAATCATGCGCTGTCTTCGTCAAATATTTTTTGAAAATCTATACTTAAAAAATTGTAATTTTTGAGTCTGCTGAGCAATTAGGGCCTACGCGCGGCGCGGTTTTTCCAGCTGTTTACGACTGAGTAACACAGGCGGAATAATGGTTTCCAACAGCAACTCAATTTGAGTGGAAGCAACAATGTCGATGTGAAACAATTGAAGAAATTAATCAGACAATCGTGAGCGACGATTTTTTTTTAACGGGGCATTCAAATAAACAGAAGAACTTCAAACTACAAACGAACACCAAGCAAAATATACTCAGCATTTTTTGGTACATTTTTATAATGGAACAACAGACGAAGTGACATTCAGCCGATGACCGTTAATGACGTATTGTAATCAGTAATTAACTTTTTGATTAAAGGACAAAGACCGTTCGTTACTTTTAAGACCCCATTCAAGAACTGCCAAAGATAGCAGCACAAATTGAATCGAATTTGTGCTCATTAATTATTCATCTTCTTTCGTCCATTGATCTGAATCTATAATGTTATACGGCGAGTAAATCCGAACTCCACACCCATAACTAAGATCTAGCAAATCGGTTCGAGAGAACAAAGAGATTCACCGTACCATCAGTTTTGAACGATTGAAAAGATTCACACTCGAATAAATGTCGTCTTTTGCTGGGAAAAGACTCCGAAGGAGCTCCGCTCAATATCGAAATTAATTTGCATATCAAAAGCATCGACGTAGGACGCCACGCGCGCGCGCAGAACAAAATGCAAATGAGACGGCGCGACATCTTGATGGAACGGTGCACATTAACTGTAATTAATTACCGCCTGGTGTCCCTTGCTCGATTTGCATATCACGTATACGAGAAATTAGGAGAAAGATTTGATTAATAATAAGTGCGCCGCTCACTCGATGTCTTCGATCAATATTTCTTGGGAATTGTTTAGCATTTGCCCGCGTCAGTTGGATGTTTGCAAGCTGCGTGTGTTTTGCCGTTTCGCTTCGTGTTTTAACTTTGGATCAAGCTTTTTGGATCTTATTCTTATACATTTCTACAGCAATTATTTTGTTCCATTCTTTTAACACAAAGAACGGCAGGAAACAAGCTTTGCCATTATCAATGATCAATTTATTTGAACATTTGCTGTTTACAGCGGTAACAGTTTTAAATGAAAAGTATAATAAAGCTTCTATAACCAGACATTTGTTAAAAAGAAGCCAAATCGTGTCTTGCAGCATAGCCAAACATTTATTTGTGTGTAAACGTCCCTTTTTTTCCTAAAATATATGAAAGAAGTAACTCAAATAATTTATCGCTAAACCATATTGTGATTCTGTTTGCCTCCATATTGTGCTTGACTTATTGAATATTCACAATAGCTACTGTTACCAGACATCTGTTAAATAAAAGTCACATCGTGTCTTGCAGCAAAGCCACACATTTATTTGTGTGTAAACGACCTTTTTTTCTAAAAAATATGAAAGAAGTAACTAAAATAATTTATCGCTAAACCATATTGTGATTCTATTTGCCTTGACTTATTGAATGTGCTTGACTTATTGAATATTCATATTTGAAAAAGGAAGCATCGAGACGCGTGCCTGGGAATTTGCGGAGCATCTATTACCTGTTGACTCAACGATTGAAGTGACAGACGAATCCCTAAGGAATCTAATCACCTTGGCTTGCACAGTTGTCAGTTGTCATTTTTTTGACCACAAATAACACTGTGAATTTTATTCAAACAATATTTTTTTTGAAAAGCAACAAATCCTATAAATAATTCGAAACATGTAGTGTTCCTAATTGGAACTTGATTGAGATTGTTGAATGATCGGTCTGAAGTTAATAAAGTATTAAAACATGTTATTAGATAAAATAAAATATGCGTTTATATTTATCATAAATAATAAGTTACATAATTTTCTGAAAATAGGGTGTGTCCCTTTATTGGACTTGGCTCGTACATCTTATTTTTTCAACCCAAACAGTGTTTACAAACCACTGAAGATGTTTCTGCTTAAATTGTATCTCTTAAATTGTATCAAATTTCATAATTGTATCATAATGATGATGGTTCTTATTTTCAAAAGAAGATAACTGATAAAATAAACGACAGTGGTGAATGACATAAATAAAGACAGATAGAGCGCAGCAGTCGCCATGATAAACACCGCAGTATTTTAAAAGCCAATGCCGGGACAAAGAAACAGTGACGCTCTCAGGCCTGGACCCAAACAAAAAGGGACGCGTGCCTCACAGACAACCGAATCCGATTAACTTATAGATTAGTTTCTGAGGGGATAATCCATTAATCCTCGTCTCAGGTTTTTCAGAACGGCTATTAAGTATTATGATGCTTTCCACAATGCACATTTTCATCATATAACGGTGTGCCTAATTTGGGGCTTTTTGTATATTTATTTGTATTATTAAAGCCATATATTTGAATCAGTCTCACGAAGGGGGATTTTCAGGCTTCCATAGCTAACGAGTATATACTGTTCTACTTTGTTGTGTGTGCTTCATGACTCCACGATCAAGTCATTTTCAAGACTTTTATAAAACTGCACCCTTTTCTGTTTGATGCATACTCATAAGTCACTGCAGTAAAAAAAATAGCAGATTAAATGAAAATCTGCAAAAATGATACCACAATTCTGATAACTACCTAGACATTGTCAGAAATGTCATGGGGCTTTCATGCACACCTGCCGACCAAAAGTTTTCACTTTTGCGTGAAACAGCCCAATTGCAGGTGAACCCAAGAATCTTTTGACATGTATTCACTTCACCGGTCCCACTCTCCCCCTCACAATTCATAACCATCACACCGAACAAACAAACAAACGGGCCAACCTTCTTTTTTGTTCATCCTTGAACAATACCAACCATGCATAATTTATTGACAAAGCGCTTATATTTCATTGTGATTACCCACGCGACTGGCTCGCGCGACCCACATTCCTTGGTATAATTGATTGGCCCCGCTCACCTGTTCACCCTTGCCCTGGCGCTGGCCCGCAGTGCACCTGTCGCGGGCCATTGTTAATCTCACCTGGCCGGCGTCCTATCTTGTCACCGTGCCAAATCAAACAGAACCTCGACGAAGCACCCTTCTGGGCAATAGTATACCAAAAAAATGTGTTTATATAAAATACAATGTTGTCTCCAGGTGAGATCTTCTACTCTGTATTTAAATTTAATGTTCTGTCATACATTCAGCTTATTTCAAACCCGACATGATTGAAACAGCCAACAGGAACCGTGTGACAAATAAGGCCATCAAGTAAACATTGGCTTTATATCACCCCTATGTTTATTGGTTAAATTACTTTTCAAGTAGTGAATACATGATCCATTGGACTCGTTGGGTTTTTTGGGGGAAAAACCCTTGGACTTTGTGCTTTGGAGATGGGTCCTTTTCGTGATTTTCAATCGTAATGTTCACGAATGCGAAGTTCAATTTATGATATCTTACCTGTCCTACTTGTTCACTTATAGCCCTAAACATCCTTACAGTGTCTGGGAAATCATATTAAAATTGGGGGATTCACTGTTAGGATAAGTCGAGAAGAGAATTCATCATGAGACAGATTTACACCTGCAATGTACCTATGAGGACAACTTTTCACCTCCCACAAAAGCATGAACAGTCATTGGGGACAAGCTCGGTGTAACTGAGACCGTAGTTTATGTCATGAGCCCTCTATCGTTACTCGGCTCAAACAGTGACGGGCAGACTACAAGAGTGTGCTGATGGAAGTTTTGTGCCCGCTAATACAAATTAGATGGAAGGTTCAGAATGGAGTTAGGAAGGGCGGATCCGGGGGGGGGGGGGCAAACGGGGGCATTAATGCCCTCCCCCAAAAAAACAAACACAAAAAAACCCGGACCCATTTTTTTTTTAAAGTCACGTCGCAATGAAGGTACAACCATCTTTTCCTCAAACAAATTGGTAAAAGAATAGAGCAAAAGTGGTCAGAAATTGCCTCAGATCGCACCACAGAGCATCTAGATTCTATAATCCAGAATTTTGTCGGGCCCTTGAGCGGGCCCCGAACCTCACGCCGTAATTTTTTGACCCACTTTTTGGGGACAAATTTTTTTGGGGGTCCCCCGAAAGTTTTGTTTGAAGATTTATAATAACTAATTTGTAATTCTGTGCGTGCGTGCGGCTTTCGACACACGTGCCGCTGGCATAAAACACTGCGTTATTTTCAATTTTAGTAGCTCTTACTTAACCTACAGCTTATTTAAGAGACAAATAATTCACTGGTCTTGTTTTCTATCAAAAATGAATATTATTAAAGGGAATATACAACATTTGCAAACATCAAAAAATACAACTCCAAGTTTTAACAAAATACCTCACTAGGATGTTGGTAAATGACAGTCTAAAGTACCCTGTAAAATTATGGCACCTGGTGTGAAGTAATTTTCAAGAAAATGGTATTTTTGTATAAATTTCCAACGGTGGTCGGCCGACCACCGTTGGAAAAACCTAACTATTTTTCAACTACTGCTCCAAATTCACCATTTTTTCACTCCAAATTGTATTTGCTATTGGTTACATGTTCATGAACGGGTGCAGGCCAGCTAGACTGGTTCCCTTACCTTACAATTTTCCGGCATCCATAAATTGGTCCATTTTATCTTTAGTGGAGTCAGGGAACCAGACTACTCCTCCGTTTGTGTGTTTCTTGTTTTTTCCAGCATTTTCGAACACAAAACTTCAAACATGTCAGTGAAACAATGTTTGATCTATTATACTAACCCCTCAAATAGTTCATTTCTGAAAATTACAGCAAAAGCCAATGATATTCCCTTTAACACATGGATAGTTGTTAAGTGTTGCAAAGCAGGAATACTGTTGTAAGCACTGTATATAACTAAATAATCCTGTAATCATGACTACTTCCAATTGTATGGATTTTACTTGATCTGTCTGTTTTGAAAGTGCTACTAAATGATTCTTTAAAGTTAAACTTTAAATTTTAAATCTCTTTGTATAACCATAGACAACATGAAGTATGCTTGGCTGAACAATCTGGTGAAAAATTCGAGTAGAAGCAGCCGGAACTATTTTCATAAACATTATTCATTCGAATGACCTGCTGACGACGATTATAAATCTGTGGACATCTTTAAGCTTAAGAACCAATTTATCCAGGTGTTGCCTTATCAAGTGCTTTTTAATTGCCTTTAATCCCTCGCCATGTCTTGAAGACATGTTGTTTGTGAAGTATTTAAGAGATGAAATACCGATAAACATCGATGGAACGATACAGATTGGTTTGTCAGACGTTTTCAAAGCTTGTCACTTATAAAACTTCGTGTCTCTATTTTGTTCGTTTGTTGAGTTGTCAGAGACTCATCACCAGCCTGACAGCCATGCATCCACTTGTCTTGAAGCGTCTTCCGATCAGACATAAAACATCTTTGTCGTGCGATAAAATCCGCTTAGTACCTCGAGTGGTACCGCTCTATTCAACAGGTGGAAAAGACACTTCGTAATTGCCTCAAAATGTTTCCGTATCTATCAACGATTCCTCAGGTGTTCCTTCGAGTATATGTCATTTAAAGACATGTCATATGTCATTGTTTGTGGATGGGATGTGGTGTTTCGTTGGGATTTCCTGAGCATGGAGGTAGAAACTCCATGGCCTGAGGTCTGTGTCTTTGTAAAGTGTACAACCACGGATTTTCATAGTTTTACATCTCTCAAAAAATCAGAACTTAACACCTCCCTCCCATATCATAAGTTCGTGGCTCGGCTCAGTCGTCTGTGCGTATATTTTCTATTGCAGAGGAAGCAGACATCATTATGTGTCAAATCTTCAGAGAGAAACTGAAAATTTATTCCGTTTTATCTAGAGGACTTGAATTTAGCTTGTCTCAAATGTTAGAAAACGTGAAAGTCGCGAGCTATCGTTATGACAATTGTTAAGTCCCTGGTGCATAACTGTCCCCATCCCCTAGTGGGGCGAATAGGGGAAATATTTGGGAGAATTGTGCTTTTGATGATACAAGCGTGGAATTGGGCACACAGTCAGAGTATGTCTTAAGAAAGATATTTGGCTAGTATAATGGCCATCGCAGATTTGTCCTTTGAAAAAATATAGGTAGAATAACCAGCAATGTTAAAAAAAATATTCAAATTGGCTGCCATTGCTTGTTATTCTACCTATATATTGTTCAAACTCCAAGGACAAATCTGCGATGGCCCTATAGCAATATCTTTCTCATAACTGTGTGCCAAATGCCATGCTTGTTATCATCAATGACACAATCCCATCACCTATCCGCCGTACTACTGGAAGTAGAACTCAGTAACAAAATAAAGCTATTTTTTATCTCGGTAATCTCCTTAGGCATATACAATTTTTGTGTTAATGTTTAAATTCATTGTTTTCATTGTTTTTCTCTGTCAGGGTCTTATCTTATGAAACGTTTTAGATCATGTTGTCTTATATATTTTTTATATCATACATAATGTACTTGCTTTTTTAACTTCGCTTTTTTATAGCTTATTTTTAAAAAAAATTTTTTTTATTATTATAGCTTGTTCATCGGAGCAGCAGGTCCTCGGACCACAGTACTTGTACTTTTTCTATTCCTTGCCTTTCTTTGTTATGTTGTAAGAATGGTTAAATAAATAATAATAATAAAGCTTGCCTTTCTTTGCGGCACGTTATTTTCAGTTTTTTTCACTTGGTGTCTCAGCCAAACAGGGATGTGAGACACGGGCTAACAACTTTGATTCAAAAGTAGGGGATTATAGACCGTATAATGACAGTTGCCTCCAACTGGGCAACAGACGCGACCACCAAAGGCGCGACAGTTAATCAAGCGGGGAAAAAAACTTCATTCCTAGTTAAACTTAATTCCAGTTTTATTGCAAGAATCTTAGTTACAAAAATACTCGGAACAAACACGGTGCTCTGTCGATCAGTGTTTAGTAAGAAAACATTGCCTTTCACTGGGGAATTTGCCTGTACTCAAGTAACAAAACAATCCAGTACTTCTGGTACTTAAAGGAACGCGCAGAAATAAACTGTTGGTACTTTTGAAAAGTGGAAGAAGGAGCTTACGCTGTGCTTATCTCTCAATTGGTCCGTAATTGCCCACTACCTCACCCCATGCACGGGGCAAGGTCCTTGGACCAGGGTGGGGGTATTCAGAGGGGGGACACCTGTATCCCATCCGTTGACCTCGATCACCTGATAGGTCTCGCCACTCATCTGGTCGCTGTCCCCCAGTGTCCTTGGTCACTTCACACCCCTGCCGGCCCCTCCATTAAGAAAAAAATGATTCACTACTTGCCGGGTTCCCCTTTTATATGTGTCCCCCTCTTCAAATCGTTAACTAAACTGTCTGTGAGAGATCAGGATTCATTTTAATCGCTCCTCTGTCCATGGAATCAACGTTTGACGCCGTTCCCAGACTCGGGGAAGCCCATTAAGATTATCATGTGAACGGTCCTCCATCTGGTGCTAAATTGGGTCGTGGGGTAATCAAAATCCCATCTTATTTCTCCCGACATTTCAAATTGAGCAGAGGAATTCCTGAACCGTGTTTTTTTTCTCTCTCCAAGGCTCTTGTGCTTCTCCTGAACTGCTGAGGGTCCTTGATGTGATACCATGTGAAAGGACTCGGTTACAATTGACATTCTTGTGTTATTGTCCTGCCCCACACCGTGTGTCACATCGTGTGCCAACGTGTCTGTGTCAGGCACAGTTGTGGCAGTGGAGTAAACCCTGCCCCACCCTGTGTGTCACCATGTGTATCACGGTGATACACATGCATTCATGCCGGTGCATTGACGCTCAGTTTCCTCTGCTTTGCTTACTGTCCTCTATCTGGTTCGCAAGTCGAAAGGACCCTTGGGGTGGGCGTGGACTCTCCTCATTGAAGGGGCGGGAGGTGCCATACGGCTCCAAGTTTCCGTACAGGTCCTTGTATGTAACAAGCAGCCAACCCATCCTCTCACCCCAGCCCCCCCCCTTCACCCCACCTATCACCCCACCCTCTATCTTACCCTCTTAAAGCTCAACGCTACATTATTGATTTACCTTGCTGACAGGACAATGTACCAAACACAAGTGAAACCTTTCACCCCATCAATTCTAGAAGATGTCTTTCCCATCCCGTCTTGCACTGTAACTATGCGCCTGGAATGTTCAAAGGCTCTGGTATTCGCATCTCCCTTCAATAACTCCACGCCCATAATACCAAATTATCTTGTTTATAACCAGCGTCATTAGTATGAGCATTCATACTACTAGATTTGTCACCGTCTTGTCTCACTCTCATGGGATCCACTCTTCATCCTACAGGTGGCTGCGACACGTCTCCTCAACCCTGCTGCCTTTAACATTCTGTGAATCTAAGAAGTTCAGTTCACATTGGCCACGCGGTGGGGTTTGTCAGGGGAGTTATGAGAAGAGGAAGGCTATAATTCGGAAGATAGAGAAATTTAGAGAGCGCGTCACATTAATTTGTGTTTATACCTTTTTATTTTCAATAGCAATATTTACTCCGTCCTCATGATTATGATAATGGGTATATCACGGAGATGGGATGTTCTGAAAACATGGATTTATATTGCATCTCAATAAAACATGTAGGTCTATTACAGGATATTGTTGGCCGTGTTGCTTTCTTCCTTTTAATGAATTCAAACATCTCCCAACTAACGTCATCAATGTGACGCTATTCAATACAGGGGTGCATAGCCTGACACTCTCACCTATAGCTCCCGGCGTTACTGCCGACTCTACCCTTGAATCATGAAAAGATGACATATGAATATTGTAAACTTTATTGTCACAAATTCTGAAGAATGTTTGAAAGGGAAAAAAACCGGATCCCGGAAACGTCCTTCAACTTTATTCCTCACACATACATCACATCACAGCGACAGTCGTCCTTGACAAAAGCCTGATCGAACGGCAGTGTAGGCCTGAGCATACGATATCCGACACCGAACATTCTATTGAGCCAATTACCCGTAATAACATGCCCTGTACTCCCCTCCAGCCCACCCTACACCCCTCCCCCGTCACGTTCAGGGCAGTATATCAAGTGTCCAAACACTGCCCAAGGACGGGAGATTGGGCTGGCGGCGCGGCACCTGAACTAATGTGGGTGTTTTAACAGGTGGATAGTCTAATGATGCCCTGGTGATTGAGGCAAGGGAAAATTGTTGCCATTCCCTGGCTTAAACATATTAAGCATTAGACCACTTAGGACATGGGCACCACTGTTTGCCCACAGTCTTGGTTACCATGGAGACCCATGGCCACATGGAGACGTCGGATCCATGGAAGAGTGGGGTACAGCTAGGATACAAATCTCATTGCAATTTACAACCACTAATTCGAATTTCTCTCCCAAGGCCCTACCCATTTTCTCAATGGCTATGTCATGTCGCAGCAAATGTAATTTATCCAAGAAGAAAGAATGGCATCTCCTTCCGATCTATTTGAGTTTTGTTCAGAAGTCGCCTCAGCAGGATCCCAGTCCGCCAAATGATGATAGCGCCCTCTTCGACGCGGAATGTTTGAGACTCAAGTTCGACCCTTCAGATCAAACTGCTGATGACCAAACTTCAAAGTGCCTGCAAATTAATGCAAAAGAGCTATAAGCACCATGTGGTAACCAATACTTTCTGGTTTTATAAAATGTGTAAAATTGTTCGGCTTGTTAGCGGACATGACATGTCAGACACTGTGGAGGTTTGTTTCTGAAAACTTTGGATGTGCTTTTGGGGCGAAGGGAAAGGGTAGACCGTCCAAGTGAGGTCCCTTTTTCCTTTCTCTCTGCATGAGACCATGGAGCTAGGAGCTGTGTTCCTAGCTCCGTGATGAGACCCTTAATTCTTTTCCATGACGTAGGTCATCTGGCTCGTGTTTTCACTCAGGATCACCCAAATTCATGAACAAGGGTCCTCATTGATGTCTTCTTCCAATTTCACTTTCCAAAATGGGATCAAGCGATTCATCCCTCACCCCACCTCGGCTGTGGATTTCTTTGCAACTTGTGTCCTCCGTCTATGGTCCATCAAAAACAACTCCACAGTTGTTCTTCTTTAGCACCAACATCCGGTTAATTAAGAATTAGGGGATCACAACATGATCTTGTAAGATCAAGAAGAGAGACGTTCGCTCTGCCCAAACCCAATCAAAAGGTTCTCCGGTCTTACCTCGTCTTTTAAACTTATCCTTCTTGTTTGTTGATTCGTGGTGATAACATAATTGGCCTCTACTTTTTACTTGTCGGGAAAATTATCTCAGCCCTGGATCGAAACTTGTTAACTTAATTAGGTGACAAGTCTTGGCCTAAGATGCTCCAAATAACTTCCGGTCTTAGCTCAATCCAGTTGGTTGTTCAAGAGTCCGTCGCACATCACAAGCACGCGAGGTGGTCCTCGTGAGAGAAACAACAGATCTTGACGCCTCGAGGAGTGGCAAGTTGCAGATCCACATCTCAATATCTGCGTACCTTGAGGGTTTTCGTCATGCCTTCGGTTTCTTTTTGGTGCCCTGCTTTGATGCACTTGCCCAGACGTATTCTCGAAGGCCCCTGGTGCCAAAACTTTACTTCAATCTAATGTTTCTGGAAATAAGACATCCCAGTGGTATAATCGACTCCTTACTGTCAAGTTGAGGGAGTGTCTTGTATTTAAAGTATATATCGCAAGACGCGTGGGAAGTCGGCACACCTTCTTTCAAGGTGCTGTAGTTCACGAACCGGAATGACCTTTGTGAACTTAATGGCCAATATTAGTCGACTGATCATTAATTTTCTATTCAAATTCTCGTCTGGACTGAAGCGTTTACAGCTGTTCAGACCATTGACTCACAACCATTGGTCTTTCTTCCTTTCAATGGCACAGCTCCCTTTGCACTTTGCAGAAGTAGCTCCAAAAATGTGTCCTAAATGAAACTCCCAAACGGTGTGATTGCTTGAGGAAACTGGTGGTCAAGCTCAAGACTTAATAAGTGGTATTGTGGTGGTAGAGAGGGGGAGGCTGTTGCGGTGGTATTTGTGGTGGTTCTCAACTTGTGGACATTTTCCTTCCCTGAATTTGCTCCCCTGCTGATCATAAACGTTTTATCATCCTGACCTCAACAGAACTAAAATCTCAAACAAGGCATTTTAGCCGTCTTAAAAACTTGAAAATATGTCTTACTTCTTAATTCAAAAGGGCAACAGACATGAGACAGTTCCACTCCCACTTGTCCCAGATTGAAGGAAGTTATTATACTTAGCTATCAAGCCCCACCTTGACAATCCACCGGGGACGCGGAGGTCATGACTTTAGCGGAAAACCGTGCCGTCACTTGTCGGGTCATTTTGATCTCTGTTACGGCGACGAGGGATTCGGGGCGCCGCTGATGGAGTGGCCAGAGCTTGGTGGACCACGGACTTGCTTTTGGTGCATACCAAGGTTTTGTTGAATCCATTAGTGACGAAGTGATTCAACAGTTTTTTGGCCCGTTTTGGGGGGCTAATTTATGCATGTCTAATTGGGGCTGTTTTATCCCTGCCAACTTCTGGCTGAATCAACTTAGAGTGAGATTGTCACAAACCCATGTACATGTTTTGATAATGATAGATTTTTTAATTTTGACAAAAATCTATGTAGACCTAGTTATTTTCTCTGTCATTTGTTATTGAATCGCATGGTGGTTTCGGGATAACACTAAGAAATCAACTGAACCACTAACCTATATTCCCCATGTATAGTTCAGTATCGCCCTTGTCAGTAATTTTGTGTAATATATGAGGTTCGGGTCAACTACCAAAACCCAACGGCACACCTTCAAGTTCAAAGAACTCTAAGAATGTGGTCGACATGTGACCCATTTTTCCGCACCCATATTTCCAAACGACATATACACAATGTCATGTATTTGGAAACCTTGGGAACTACGGCCTGCGGTTGCCGTTTAGGGCCTATGTACTAGAGATCACAATACCTTGACTCTGAAAGTCTTTGAAATTTGAAATAAAAAACACTGTATGTTTTCTTTTTGGGGGGTGGGGGTGGGCCGGGGGGCTTAATTCAAAAGAAAACGATTTTCGTAAAGGTTCCGTCCAGCAAATCTGAGATCTCGAAATGAGAAATCCATTAATTATCCGAGTACCTGGAAGTACCAGACATTTTGGTATGCAAAGGATGTACGGGTCATGACCTTTGACATCAGGGGTCAAATGACTTTGCTGAAACCGGCTTGACAGGAACGAAAGAGAAACCTCTTTGTGCAGCAGGTTTATTGGCATTTTTGTGGAACGCTCCTTGATGCAGTTAAACCATGGTTAAACTTACGTTAGGGATGCCTTTGGTTTACTTCTCATTGGACTCAGGGCGTTTGCGCCTTACGCGCTAATTCATAATTAGACATCCAACCAAGTTCTATAATTTCATTTCTAGCCTGAATACCATTCCATTCTCTTTGAAAGCAATATAAGAAGTTGTTTTGTAATATCACCTCGTTGTATTTGTCTGTGCCAGCAGGAGACTGTCTAAGAATTTAGGATCAGAACGACAGGGTGACGCGTATACGTGTACATTGTGTCTCGACCTCAGGCCCATAGGCCTACAGCCTGTTTCAAGCAGGATATCACAACGGTTTGCTCTCCACTTCATCTGGTGGGACGGGTGCAAAGATCAAGTTTGAATCTTGAAAAGTGATTCGTCCATAAAATGCTGCCATTATTTTGATGTTTTCAATCAAACCCGCACATTTTGTTTTTGTTGCTGCATGAATAAGAACTTGGATTTCACTTGCTACCCCCAGAATACTGCACTGGCTTCTGACTTCTGAATAGCGGCGTATCTAGGGTTAAGCTTCTAGGGGGACACCTAGGGGTGCACCAATATTTTAAGGGGGGCACTGAAGGTAACGTATACATTGTTTGTGTGCATTTCAAAATTTCAAATGGGAGCACCCGTGGGGGGTGGGGCGTAGTTACGACACTGCTTCTGACTAAAGAATACAAATGAACAAATTTGGAGTGGACGCCAATATAGGGATGAATAGCTTAGTTTAGTATAGGGTTCCCAATACGGAGGTCGCAGGTGCACATCCCACACCTTTCAATTTCTTTGTTCAACCTTATTGATAAAAAGGTGTTTTTGTACAGTGTGAGTTTCCCTTGAAGGTTTATTTGATACTTTATCTCATGTTGTATAAATCATTACGTATTGTAATTCCGAAAATGCAGCGGGATTGACACCTAGTTTTAATGTTAAGCTGCAAAAGGTGACGTTTTGTTCTTCCAAACCCGTCCCTTAGGCTAAACCATAAATTCAAGACCAACTCACCCCCTGATGAACCTTCACACTTGGCAGGGAAAGTTAGTGAAAACCAGTAGCCCAATACGCCCTGGAGAGATATCGGTTGTGGTCGCAATTCTAAAATTACAATAAATTAACACCCTAATTAGGAATTCAAGTAATACTGACTGAACGTAATGAGATGAACGTATCTTTTACAAATTTAATTTTGTGTGCTTTTGATTGCGAACTCTAAAACTGGTGATTGTTTCAAATCCCTTGTGTACAACTTGTCAAGATCAATCTATTCCTTGATACGCCCATGACGAAGGTACCAAGAAAAGACAGCATCGAAACAAAGAAAAGGAGGTCTGTAGGCCTGAAGCGCTGCGTCGCGAACAAAGACTTGGCCAAAGGTGTCAAGTTTGAGACAAATCGGGCCTAACGACGGAGCGGCGCGTCGGCGTGTGCCGTGGCCTTATTTGGTCATGTCATCGCCCGCTTGTACGCGGGGCGCGTGGTGGTTGCCCCCCGATGCCAAAATCTTCAAAAGATGACCTCTGAGGTCGCAGAATGTTGTTGAGACCTCCACGACAAGGCTCCGGCTTTACAACTCTTAACAATCGGGGGCTGAGAAGTCAAGATGTTAGACGAATGTAGTTCCGGCTGTTTTTCCTTGTAAGCAGCAGCTTTACATTGCTTGTGCAATGTTGCAGACAACAAAGACGGTGTCGTGGTTTCAATCTTTGTTGGGTTTTTTAGCTGTAAGGCACTGCCTTTTCCATGGCCAAAATTGGTCACGTTTTTTTTGTGTTCTGGTAATTGGGTCGCGACTACAGGCAACTAGACTAAACAATAACACCAACGTCAGTTCAAAGGTTCACTCCTATTTCAGCCCAATAGATATTTGTTTCAGCGCTACCTATTATTAGGTAAGAATAAATAAATCAATTAATAATAATTGCCAATATACACTTGACTGCTTTCGGGACATTTGATGACAGCTATGGGTTTTTTCGTCAAGGTTGTTTGGATCGTTTTCGACGGACCGTGAGAAGTATCTTTGTGTTTCTCTAGCGGAAATAATCCAAACTCAATTGGTACAGTATTAATTAACCACAAACAGCAAACAGTGACCGTAAACCACAGAAACCGAACCCGCTAATACCATTTCACACCTTGATGCTTCCTTCATTGGGATGTAATTATGTCACTGTAGAAGGCGGAGTCTGGAAAGTGATTAATTTGGATGGCTTATGATATAATTAAAGTGACTTGGGACAAGCGAATCTTTTACAGATCTATATTTGACCCGAGAAATGAAACATTTCATGGACTCGTATCTCAATTTTGTCAGACTCATTTCAAGCTACAGAAAGGGAGGATAAAAACCAGGGAAAAGCCCTCCTCGTCTTTGTAATTTTAAGAATGACAGACGAGACACCATATTTTCTTTCATCCATCTTCCAGAAGTTATCAAGTATCAAAACTTCTGCAAGAATTAAGAACTAAAGTGCAAGTCAACAATTTAGTTAAAGAGCACAATGCGCCCGTGCCCAACGGTTTTCCTCATCTTTTTTGTTAGTTGTTTTTGCAGAAGTATTTCATAAACAATTTCTGGAAAGAACCCTGGAGAGGACAGAAAGCAAAAGTAATTTCGGCCGATGTTTCGCTTCGTGTGGTTGCTCTCTTATCAGCGGATGCAGCACGGCCTTTGGTATGTGCCCGGCGCGTGCGCCACCCTGATCCCACGACCCCCCAAAATTGCCCCAATGTCAACTCAAACATGTGTTGCATAACCCCCTTGACACCCCCATTATAACCCTCCAGTGTACTTCCTCGTTTGGGCAAGCTCTTCTCGACCTTTCTTGAAGGTTACACCGTTTGGTGTTCTTCGTCTAGGTGGGCGCTTCCTCTTTCAGTATACAGAGAAGAAGGGGATTGATTTATCTTCCCCTACGTATTGTGAAGGAGATCAAATTATGATCGATAGTTTATCATTCTGAGGGACATGACTTATGCCCTGTCCTATCAGTTATATACCAGATGACAGATTGTATGTTTGATTAGTCCAAGTCTAACAGCGAACAATGATTCCAAGTCTAACAGCGAACAATGAAATTGCTCTATTTTCTGTAGTGTGTAGGTATTAACACTATGATATTTGTTGAAGAACCATCAATAGTAATGATTACAATTTACAAACCTATCAGCGTGCTGAGCCGAAAATCAAACCAAGATCTGTTTGACAGCTCATCAGTTTCCGCCTTCCGGAGTCTTTCCGAGAAGTGGACGCTCCTCAATTCACCGAGAAAGAACACCTGATCCCCGTCGCCGACCGGCTGCGGCGGGGAGATAAGATCAAATCTAGGAAAGGCCAGGGTTATAACGGGACATAATTTATGTTGGCCTGGCGCGACAAATTAAGTGTAAACTTTCATTTTTTTTATTTTTTTGGCCACCCTTGTTGACAATTTAGATCCAGGTGCCGAGGTTTGCTCCTCGTAACGGAGCTAAGCTCATTAAACAACAAAATCCTTTGCCTCCGACTATGTATTTAATAAATCTGTGATTATACTTCGGTATTAGAAAGTAACAATGTAAAGTTCAAGAAATGTAAGGCAGTCCGGTGCTGTTGTACATACACTGACAAACTTCCAATACATTTTTGTGCAAAAGTTAAATTTGTCCAACAAGTAAAATGGAAGTATTTAGGCTCCATCCGTGGCTTTTGACATGACCTTGTGTCACCAAGTTCCTTCGCTTTCCGGGTCCAGGATGTTGTTGGGTTTTCAGGGAAACCACAAATGATTGAAACAGAAACATACAAACTGGGAGTTTAGGAAGGAAATAGTAACGCTGAGCTTCCATAATGTGGTGTACAAAAACAATGGGCACATCCTGTATCACCCATACGTCAATGTCATGTTATTAAAGCTGATACTTTTCGATCATGGAGGACAAAGCCGGATGAGCTACAGGCTTTGTCATTGAGGCAAACAAGACAAGTGTTCGTCTTTTGTTGTTCTTGATCAGTGAGCAATTTAGCTCCATGTTATGATAATGAAATGACTTGGTCAGATGCAGACTTGCAGAGTGCCAGATTACCCTTTCTGACATGGTATACGTGTTATGGAAACATTTACACTGATGTTTTAGCAGTACATGTACCTCAAAATTTATTTTCAGTATACGTGCATTATATTAAAGGTGACTCGCGACTTGGACTCAGACTCGACGTTTGTGACTCGTGACTCGGACTCGACCTGTATGACTCGAGACTCGGACTCGGAAGAGGTGACTCGGACTCGGACTCGAAGTTTGGTGATTCGAATACAAACTTACAAGTCAGATGTTTCAATAACCTAACTTCAAGCGAGGGGAAGTTAACAGAAAGTTGAGGTACCTCACCATAGCTGGATGGCTTTGGGTCAGGCTGTATATATTGGAATGAAGTTTGAAGCAAGTTATGGCTTGGACACTGGGGGCAACGTTATCCTACGTGTCATTTCTTGTGCTAGATTTCTGCTTGTAATTGGGCATTGTGAGTTTGGTAACTATAGTCTGTTGGAGGTTCGTGAAAATTTCAAAGCAATCACGTATAGAATTGATAGACTTTTATGACCAACGAGTTTCGAAGGTCTTTCCATATGATGCGTCCATGATGCGTCCAATGAGTGTCATCTTTATCTGTACCGATAAAAAATATTATTGAGCATGCAGGAGATGTGCTCAACGTTGTCACGTTCTTACACGAGCGTTTCCTCTTTTTGTTTCCTCTGAGGTTTGACCTCGGAACTTCGTGACCAGCCTTGGTGGCTGTCATTCTGTGGCCTAATCGAATCACAGACCGTGCATTCCCGCAGTTAGATTACGTCTTCTGTGCCACTTTTCGCACCTTCCGACAGTGCGGGAGTGTTTATGTAGATGCGTGGAGTTGCGAGGGGCCGAGACTTGGCGGCGACGCGCTCCGCTGGTGGCCCGCGCGCCAGTAAGGTGGATCGACCCTCAGCGCACGCGTAAATCGTACGAGGAGGACCTGCGCCCTGCCCCCCACCGACCGGCAAAGAAAGACAATGTCTAGACGCTGACCTTCAGTCTCCCCTCGCAACAGGTGTCCCATTGCCATGGAATTATAGCATCCGCGAAAATTGCCCAAATTGACATAGATCTGGTTCGGTGGAGTTATGGCGTGGTTATGGGCTATCCAAACTCAAGAAAAACCTTTGTTGTCTGTCACTGACAAAATGGGATGTGGTCTGAACGGCGTATGTCTAACCGTGAATGATTCTGTCATCGCTTGCTTAGTTGGTCGTATTTGTTGCCGGAACGGATGCATTATGAAATTAGGCAAAATGGGTTTAACATCTTTGAAATGGAGGTAGAATTATGTTTCCATGGTATCACAAAGTACTAAAAATGCTTTGATTTATGTGTTTAAAAATATTGACATGAAATTTAAGCTTACCCCAGTACAGAGTTAACCTTCCACCAAAAAGGTATAATTTGGTACTTTGAACACCCCATTGGTACGGGCCTTTTGGAAAGGAAATGAAACTACAGGAACCGTGATTCATAAGCAAATTTGCATCAGAAGCAATCATAACAGACAGCAATGCAAACTCAGAATGATATATTAATTTCGTAACTGGGAAAAATCAGGAAATTGTAATCCAGCCAAAGGAGGAAATGAACAAGAAACCAAATGAACAAAACATCTAACTACTTCCCAGATAAATGATTTACTGCATTTCCTGCATCAAGAGTTCACGAACCAAAGCTCTCTGTTGGAAATCTAATCAGTATATGACCCGTGCGCGCCCCAGGCGAAGAGGGAGACGTCAAAAGACCGGTAGAGAATAGCTGACCTCTCGCCGCCAAGTTCATTGCGAAGGGATTTGAACCCCGGAGTAACCGGACTTGACTGCGTAATATTGGACGAACAGGGGCATGACGCGGGCCTTTACCCGTGGGTACCGGGTCTGGTATGTCGATATAGACCAGCCGGTCCTTACATTTTATTCTGGTGATTGTGGTAAAAAGACAGCGACCGCTTTTGACCAAAATTCAAAGATATAGACCTTCGTCTGTTCCACGGTTGCTGTTCGCCCGCGTGTTCTTTTCTGCGGTTGGAGCGGTTATTTTTTTGGGTCCTGATTTTGATAGCAATTTTGAAGTTTTTCAATTAATTCCGGTAAATGTTTCATTTGATGTAACATAGGCATTTGGTGAGCATATCTTCGGGGTATGTTTTACCAGCTGACATAAAGTCCACAAAATGTAATTCCGATTTGCGCGAAAATGAGATGGGTTTGATTTAATACGCACTGAAGAAGCATACAACAGTAGGCCTATTGAACTGAATATGAGATGGAAATAGATCAGTGCAAGGACGCTTCACTTATAGAGTTGTATTTTAGTCGTTAACAAACCTTCAAAATTGCCTCATTAACCGTGTACATTATTACTTCGATTCAAGAATTGTCAACTATCGAGGAATCGCATGCGCTGGACAATGCAGGCAGAATGTAGAAGTGAAAAGGAACCAAAACTTTATTGGTGCCTATAAGGTTCGGAACGACCCATCTATAATCCCAAATTGTCCAGTTTGTATTGAATTCAATTTTTTGTGGCCATTGTTGGTTTTGGCGTTGGGCAGTTTTTTTTATTGAACTAATTGGGTGTCTGACCCACCATGGACCCACTGATCACCCCCTGGCATTCCGGTGTTCTGTTTAACCCTTGGAATTCCAACAAAAGTAGGACTGAACTTTTGGTGAAAGTGGACCACTATATAGCTGCTACCAGAAAAAAAGCGATATCATGCAAGTTCTAAAGCTGTAATAGACTTGAGATTGTTTCCCATGCATCAGTGTACCATGTTAACGGTGTTTCTTAATGTAAGCAATGCTACAGTCCATGGAGTACATCATGGTAATTGGGGTATGGGGCAAACGAATCATCCTACTTGCAGATAGATGCTTATCAATAAATGTTTCTGACTCCAAGTCTTTTCCTCTTCCAAATGTTGGATGACAAATGAAGACTTACAATTATTTTGTTGGGAATTTTTGTGCAAATCATTACTTTCATCGAGATGTCCAATGCACATACCAGACGCAGCATAGGCCTAAGCTACGCAAAGGAGGCATATAATGGTCTTTGCTTGGTGACTGTAACTACTGAAAGTTGAAACCCATCTGCAGGTATTTAAAAAGCCCCAATTTTTGGGTCTCAACCAAGGTCACTCACACTCATGACCTCTGACCTCACCACTAAGGACCGCCCCGACCGTGGCGAAAGTGGGTCACTGCAGTGTCACAAAAGTCGAATCATTTACGCTCCTCGTGGCTCAGGCTCGAATCATTTACGCTCCTCGTGGCTCATGCTCATGGCTTTTTTTGTAATCAAAATGATTCACTTTCTCTGAACCTTGGAGGAGGGTTCCAAAAAAGACAAAGATATGTAATATTTAACTTGATACAAAACCGCAAGACTTCCGCTTTAACTCTTTAAGTTATCGCCTTGAGACGGAAAATTTGGAGTAAATTGGGTTAATGTAGCGCAAGAAGCCACAAAACACGGCGTGTGTGGTTTTATTTTCAAAAGGTTGGTTGGAAAAACAGGAAATGGCAAAATTGCTGTTGTTCATTTCACAATCATTTCAAATTTTCTTCGTCTGTGGGCGAATATAGATTGATCATTCCTTCCTTATTAATCCCTCCCTGTAGGGGAGATGCTGCCGGGGGTTTAGATTGTGCAATGTCCGATCTCCCGACCCTAAATATCAACATGAATTACGTGGTGTTGGTTTGATACGACATTATTATTGTCAACTTTTCCTCTTTTTTTTTTTAAATAGGCCTATGTTCCAAATATCTCCAGACTAAAGCATACACGTGTGGATAATGTTTTATGCCAATGCATTATTATATGCCGTTAGCTAGAAAGCATAAACTGTCTTACAGATAAATTGATGAAAGTGTGACTAATTTTCAAGACTCAACATTCTCGACCCAGTATTCGGGCGATCCGTTCGGGGAGGGGGGGGGGATGTTTTCTCAACCCCCCCCCCAAATAATTTTGGGTCGGGGTACGCCAATGGTGATGACCCAATATTTTATCCTTATCCTGAAAATTGCACATTATGAAAACAAAATATGGGCGAAACTGCGCAAATGTACATGTACATCTTTATTTTGTGCGTTATGCATGTAAGTGCATACACACATTTTTGTACACCGCCCTCTATGGTCAGATGGGTGTCCCCACTCCCCCCCCCCCCCATTTTTATGATTTATCTGAATATTGGAATAAGTGCTCATTTGATGGGTCATGGAATGAACACTTATCGGATTAATTGTCATATCTGATAGCATTGTACCTGAAGCGGCCGGAGGTCGCGTCAGTGTGTACGGTTACCGCAAACATCCGATTGTATTATGTACACAAAACAAGATGAAGATACTGACCTGCAGGGTACCAATGATAATGATATCCTGGTCACCAAGTTCTTTCGATTTCAACGAATCGAGCTGACTTGATTTCAAGTTTTGGTATCATAATTTGCATTATCATATAGCATTGCCTATATACAGACGATATGACCAACCAGTCCCAGCCCTAATGAACACAATTTCACAAGTTGAATCATAAAAATGATGCAGACATCTTAAAATGATTTTGAAGAATTATTGTCGATTTTTTTTTTTTAATCAGATAGGCCTATCACTGTCTGGTGTGATTATAACCTTATGATATTGACTATAAAGTTGACTATAATTTTATGATATTGACTGAAGCCTAGGGTCAATAGCTTGAATGTGTAGTTAAGTGATCCACTGTGGTTTGTGCGATCCCAATATCTCTATTAGTTTAACCGCTTTGTGCCCATTAATCAAAGTCCAAAGTGGTCTTTTTGTGAGATTCTTATCGTCTGCAAACGGAAGCCTCTGTGTGTACTTTAGTAGGATTTGGTGAAAATTAAACACACCTTTAGTCTCGGAATGTAATGAGTATTTCAACTTACCGTGAGAAAATTTACCCCCAGACAAATTGATATTGATAATGTTTTTAGCAAATTATATCTTTATCAGTTATGACTTCAATGGATAAACGCCTACCTACCAAAATCAGCAATTTCGAAAAATTAAATTACTCTGTTGAGTCTGTTCCTTGAATACGGAGAAACGTTTCAATTCGAGAAATTTACACAAAATGGGTAGGTCGTATAGGCTTACAAATCCAGTCTATCCGATTATCCAAATGCCATAAAGATCTTGATTCCTGTTCAGAATTCTATGCAGCAACTTGACGCGTGTTCCTCGTTAGAAAGAGAAAAAAAACGAAAGAAAGAAAGAATCGGAGAAAGAAAATGACGTCATAAATCACAACTATAGAAATGGTGTTCGTGATATAACGCGTTAGTTTTACATCAATTGAACAATTGTATTCAATAGTGCCCGTCACCTTTGGGTGTGAGTAAACTTGCAAAAAGTTTTAGTGAATGAAGTTCAAAAGTGCCCCAAAGCAAAAGATTTACGCAACAGTGCAGTATCCCTTTCACTCGACAATACGCCCGATGGAACGTGAACGTTTCCTGGCCACGCATTCAAGGCATTGTCTGAAGTTTACATGTAATGGTCTCGGGTACCAATTGTGCACTATCCCATCTGTATTACCTCTAAAATATTAATTCGTTCATGCATTAACTTAACGTGACTAAGCTTTTCTCCATAACCACCGTTCGCCATATGTTCATCAAATTTGGGATTTGCTGAACTTGTATTCAACCCCAAGAATCACAAATTCTTGAATCAACTTCCAGCGTTCTTTGGGGTTGTTAACCACCGACGACCTTCACCTGAACTATTTCCACCATACCGAAAGCCATATAGAGTCTCGAGTTTGCAAGTCTGATCTATTTCAGTTACTAGCAAAATAGTTTTTTTACAGTATTCAATTAAACCACAAACACGAAATATACAAAACTCATCAGACATTCAAACCGGACGACAAATAGCCCACGAGTCGAAATAATGTAAAAAAAAAATACTATCGACCTTTTTCGGGTTTGAAAAAAAAAGGAAACCCAAATGACAGGGCATGTAGCACTTTCAAAATCTAGCATATGAAAGCCCAATTAATAAGCTTTTTTCAGTACAAGAATCATTCAAATCGCTCATGTACTTTTCAAGTTACGGAAATAGCCAAAACATAAGTGTTATTTCTGCAAAACGAAAACAATTTACTTAGGCCTACATGACTTGTGCGAATGTTTTCGTTTTGCTGAAACAACACTTACTTTTTTGTGATCCGTGGACAGAACGGTGTTTATATTCAAAATTCCCTAACTTGAAAAGTCCATCTTTAGATTTTACAAGTGCTAAATGCAAAACGTCTTTAGAAAATGGCCCTGACATTTGGGTTTCATTTTTTTTTTTTAACTCGCCCTGTACATCTCGAAAAATAATCTTGAAAGAATTATTTCGTGAATCTCATGTGAAGTCAGGCTTGTCACATCAACCTAATGAATGGATTAACTATTTCGAATCACTTTCCATAACCCAATGATATAGATTCTCCCACGCACAGACAATATTATACACTGGGGTTTTTTTACTACACAGTTTCCTCCATGGTTATACCAACAAAAAAATCAAAAAAAAACTCGGGGGATTCCCAATTCTTTTCCCTACTACAGGCGACCAGATATTTCCTTTTAATCCCTGACACTCGAACTTTGAACAGCTTTATACAGAATTCTCAGAAAAAAATGACAAATTAGCCAGGCACCCTTTTGAATCAACAGCAGGAAATAATGAAAGGAAGGTGTAAAAAGCAAATTACATGTATTGTAATACATTTACTAGTACAATTGTTGAGAATCATGACATTTCCTTTCAAAACTTGTAACTGTATTTTTAAAATAGTGTAGCTGTGTGAGTGAACTATGAAGAAGTACATGTTTTAGTACACAAGATTTTAATTGAAGATGACAAGGTATTACATTACTGGGCCACATCAAACTGACACTTTCCTCCTTATGGTTTGTCAAAAAACAAACACCATACTGTATACTTATGAAACCGGTAACGAATGCAATATGTAACAATCAACCCATCGACCAGAACGAGAAAAAACATTGTTCTTATAATATTATCCCAAATTATCATTGACATGAATTATCAGGTCCGTCGGCGGACTCGGCGCCTTCCCCAAATCTTATGTCCTATTTCCAAAAAGTTTCAAAATTGTTTTGAGGCGAAAACAGAAGTTAAAACCTCTTTAACAGTGCTGACGTCACAAGGCGCGAACTTGGACTCCAACTGCGACTAACCGTGATTCGCAATGTGCAACCATGTGAATAAAACAGTTGTTCCTTTACACAAGTACCAAAGTTCAACCGGTGTGTTTCAGTTGACGTACCTGTCGTACCATCAATCATTACACGTTCAATACACCTGATAAAGCTCAAAGGGCCCGGTATGGCGTCAACGGAAATGTCTTGTCATATCGAGAGGAAAAAAAATTATAAAAGTAATCCCAGTGGTTCATAAACTTCACAAAGGATAACCTCAATTCAACAAGCAAATCGGAAGTAGATTTTGAGCTTGACAATGGGCTATCGGCGGGATAGCTCACTGAGTGGGCGGGACGCGCGGTAGGGATGTTCTTTATACGGCGCGCGGCGGGAAAAAAAAGATCGGTGGGATTTAGAAATGGGAACAGTTTGTGACGGCTAACATTAACATCAATGGTATTTCGCCGACTGATGGGAATCGCGAACGCGGATTGGACAAAGGGAATTATGTTTTCTAGGAAAGTTGTGCAACATATTGTTTGCTATTATTGTAGCTATACAAAAGAGTATTGTTCAGTTGAACTTTTACGTCTGTGCAACTATAGTTGGCCCTTGCCATTTCTGTTAATGTAAAGAGTAATGTATTATACTGGGATTTTCTTTAATGTGATCGTAAATTGAATGGAACTGTTTTCAAGTATTTGAAACTTGTATTATTCCTTGATCTTATAATAAGTCCAATCTAGACCATGGATGAAAATTCCTTCCTCCATGTCTAGACCAAACTATTTCCCTCTATATTGTCCCATGGAGGAAGTGTCCCCACTCAATAAAACCTTCCTCCGTGATAAAACAAAATACAGAGTACTGATGTAGGCCCAGGGTCGTCAATTTTGTGGTGGTTTATTGGATGGGTTGTTCTTTTGTCGTGGCCTCAAAAGAAATAAGTATCAGATAAAAATGTTTGGGAAAAGTGGTTCATTTCGTAACACTTGTGAAATAATTGACCGACTTCGCGGAGCGAGCCGGCGAGCGGGCTGCGCCAGTCCCCGTGCTTATTCCCCGGGCGTCAGGTTGGTCGGTCTGTGCCCCGTCGCCGCGGAGGTCATGTGATAGGTGATACGCACACACGCGACGCGGGCCGCCCAATTTCGGGGAATTTGTAAGAAAAGTAGCGGGAAACTGGGGTTTAAAATAGCTGCCTCGGTGCTTCCTGGTCTGCAGGTTAACCTCGCAGTGTGGGGCAGGGTCCGAGCGTCAAGCATGCTGGTATATGTCTCATCTTTTGCATGACGCCCTTGTGACTTTTAATGTTTACCTGAAGTTTACCGACAACGGAACCGTGTAAATTGACGGTTCGAAGATCGTGGGAATTTTTTACTTTTATCTACCAATCAACAACATTCTTTATAATGCTGATTTCATACACGTAATATTACGGAAGACGGATAGAGCCACTCAATGGGTGTGAATACATTTTTTTGGTGCGTGTGAAAATATTTTTTTTTGTACAGCGGCCGCCACTTATTAGTGGCGGCCGCCAGATAATAAGGGGCGTACAAAAAAATATTTGGGGTAGTACAAAAAAATATTTTCACACATATATAAAAAAATATATTCACATTTTTTTATGTGGCGGCCGCCACATAAAAAATATACATTTTACATACAAAAAATATTATTACAAATAATATAAATTTTACAATTTTTAAAAGGCAACATCTCTAATTGATGGGTTTCGAAATGGATAAAACCACTGCGCGGCTCTTTTGAGAGCTCATCAACTTTGACAAAACGTTATCTGAGATAAACACCGGGTTCAAAACTTTTAAAATGTCTTCAACTACTTGGAAGCCTTCCACCTATTTCGTCCTTCATTATTGCGACTTTCCCAAACAGTACCTCGAGTTGCACACGTGGTATTTTCCTGCGTTGACAGGCCCACAAAACAACATTTTATTCCATTCTGGCCCTGCTCGTTTTCTCAACACCTACGGCGCCGTCTAGAAGGCAACCTCCTCTGTCGAATTATCCAATAAGTGGATGTCCCTTTTGTTCTATGTTGCTCCTCCTTCGCTCATTTCTACGAAATGACTCGGGCCGTGAGGTTAACCCACACCGCCTCGTTAGAAATCTCAGTCGGTATTTGGCCCGCGGCAAAATTGCACCTCGCATCGAACGCACATTACCAATGTAATACCATCATGTTTTTATTCACATTCTCTGCACATGATTCATGACTCATGTTCACTGTGTAGAATGAGTCAAGTTGATACGTCCAATTCAATTGTGGGAAGGTTAGGTGTACTTTACAATTCGCTTTCCATTTATGCAACTGTAGCTATAATCTTAGAAAACCATACAAACATGACACAAAATTGGATAAAAGTTACTTATTATAATGAAAATAAATGTTGAAGTCGCCATACGAAGGATAAAAAAAATCAATACTAAATTTATTGCACACAAAAAAACCAATCCAAGAAAGCTTCAAGACAAATTGTGATATTTTAATGGGGATAAACCTTGAACACGGGCCGAGTTGAACATAAAACAGCTATACAAAAGACTAAAGCCTTGTCTTTTATTATCGCTATTACTCAATATTTGAGGAGCATTGCAACTAATCAAAACATTAGCAAGGACATGGTGTGCTTATCAGTGACCGGAATTCAGCTATTAATTGCCAAATCAAACAGCACATTTCTCGGAAACGAAAGTCAATCAAACTGCAAACCCTGGACAGTATTTGTTTTGCATCTGAGACTACTTTTGTGGTCGTGCGGTGTGAGGTAGTACAAACGAAGGACTTCCTCCCAGTCTCCCGCCATTCGCGGCGCATCAAACGCTCTCAAGGAGCCTTGTGGAATTGTGCCACTGGCCGCGCGTCCGCGCCGGTCATTGACTCCACCACACGGTGGTAATAATCTGGGTTGTGTGACCTGTTGGCGGGAAGATTGACCAATCACGAGCTAGCCTCTTGTTAGAAGGTCAAAGATTCAGCCAATGATTTGGGTCATTGGCGTGTGAGCTTTGTATTGATACAGTCTAAGTGTGACCACCTGGGACTATTTTCTAGAATGACATTGTGTGTAAAATCAAAGTTGCTTCCTACATGCAAAACGTCCTTGCCATTGTCGAAGAGCCATACATGTACTACTTTTAATGGCAACAAGGAGTGGAACTTGAAGGATTAACTTTATTATGGGTCAACTTGTAAAGAAAGAAGAAACATTTCGTGCACAATTAAATATAAGAAATTAAGAAGAGAAATTTAATAGCAAATGGTATGAACACTCATGAATGCTATCCAAGATCGTTATAGAGCAGGCCAATCAATCGTCCTGGACTTCTATGACAAATCAAAAAGTAATTGTGGGCATTTAGAGAACTGCTTTTGTCTTAAAACTCCTCTCTTCTATTAATTGGTTTCATTAGCTGGCAACTAATGACGTGTTCTGTTGCCTGAAAATTGATGGATGCGAGCGAAAAGACAGGGAAGAAAAATCTTGATACTCGATGAGCAGATGAATATAACTTCATCCTTGGTGTCAGTTTGTTAACTGTTAAAATGTGACACCGGCAGGTGTTCCAAAGCAAACGAAACTTGGCATTGGCAAAGTTCCTAATTATCTAACCTTCAGACAGAATAGCTGTAATCCCCATTGCATAGCTAGTTATTAGCAGTTATTCAAACACAGAGGCTTGAGTTGTTCTCTCTGGTTTGTTTTGCGTCCTTCATCGAAGGGCTTCGCTCGGTTAATTATCGCATCAGCTGTTGGCTGATGATTTACAAAATTACCACACGGCATGGCAATGAGCATTATTTGAGCATGCAGTCAATATAGAATGTCATATCAAAGTCACAATTGGTGTTTAGGAAACGACGCCAATTGGAGGTTGCATAAAGAAGTACAGCAGGTTCAACCACGCCCCTCAGTGATATAATAGGGAAATGACAAGACCAAACCAGAACATAAATCCTCGGAAAATGACAGCGGCGTCCTCAAATTGACCGTGAGGACTCGTATACTCACAAAAGAACATCGTGTCGTTAAAGCTTGGTTTTATAATCGCGTTAGGACGGATCGAATGCAATTGCGCATGAGCAAGGGTGCAGAACATTATAATGCAAATTGTTTGTTTTTCAAGTGAATTCACGCTCATCTTATTTTCCTCCAAAAGTGACAAGTAAAGGAGGCTAGCTCAAAGCAAAATAGGAGTGCAGTTCAACAAGGATGCAACGACAGTGTGAGCGCCCCCCTAACATGAAATCTATTCATACGTGCAGAGTACGCTTCGAAACGGCATAAACAATTTGCTTTGGGTAAAGGATACTGTGAAAAGGAGATTAAGACCTTCAAGGATTAAACGAATAAAAACTCGGATAATTGGTGGATTAGGTATCTTTTGGGGGAACTTAATTGGTCAAAAGGAGTCCCTGGTGCCCCGAGGCGTGGTATCGGCAAGGTTAAACTGGTCCCCTGAAGAAAGGACGAGTTGTGACTGCTCATCCCTTTTTGTGATAAGAGGTGGAGACGAGGTTTGTGTACCTGCTAAATGTCAATGGTACATCATGGTGGTTTGCATGTCACTAAAACTACAGAAGGACATGCATAGTACACAGGAACCCATTAGTCAAAAGGATGACAGTGTTTTCAAATTGGCATTTTTGTATGACCATTTACTAAGCATTCTCTCCGATGGCTCGGTTATATTGTTACTGGCTGCACGACCAAAATGGCCTTCCATTCCTAAACTTAATCGAATGAGTTTAGTGACCGAGTTATAAATACACTTTTGGGTTGTTCTCGGAGAAAAGAAAATGTACGTCAATGTGTTGACCATGCATCTTGCCTAATTTCAGAAACATCATTTTACTTTTATTATAATACTAGGTCCAGTTCCGTTTAGCTTCAGCACCCACCCAACCGTACACCACACCGCACCCAAGACCCCAATATGCCAAATGTGTGTGCTTTAGAGTTGTTGTTCAAAGAAAATAAATTTGACCTTTTGACAAGTTGTGACTTTTGGACCAATATAGTATATTTGTATCTTCTGCAAATAAAGCACAATGGGAGAAGATTTTCCCCCTCAGACAAAGTCAAGTGCCAAGTCTAGCAGCAGTCTGGTCAAGCCACTGACCCTGGTCAAGGTTTTGTCTTGAGTACAATCACAATTGATGATTGACATGTTGTAGACAATAGGCGGGTGCCAGACCTTTTTGTCCAAGGTCTGGCGATAGTCATTTTTGGAAAATCTGTCAAATTCCACTGATATCGATCGAAAGAAGCCGTCTGGTCGCCACTGGTCACCTCTGGTCACCTCTGGTCACTATTGTTATGAAATGACCCGAAACAAGTGTTTTGACTTTGAAGTTCAAGTTGAATTTGACACTAACATTGGACCATCGTTCTGCAGCTGTATTGAAGTCGCAGATGGGGCAACGAACGTACCATTATCATTTGTTTCATAAGGTATCGTCATACCATGATGACAAAAATAAAATAAAATTGCATTACTTATGTATATTTTTCACTGAGATCTTCAAAGCTATATAACAGAGACTTGCATTCCTGCCTAGCTTTAATATCGAGAATGACTAAAAAAGTGGCCCAAATTTAAACTTTTTTGTTGACAGGTTAAGTGACAAAAAGACAAGCTTTATCCTGTCCTCTGACAGTCCTCGATTGATAATCTTGTAAGCCTATATATTTACATTTTAATTTTAACTTTATACACTGATTCGAGGGTTTGGATGAAAACATCTCAATATTTAAATGTGATCAATTTCTGAGGGCGCAAAATGAACATCGCTTTCATCTACTGTTTTGAGAGTTCCCCTCCGCTCAACAATGCCGCCAAAAGCGGAGCGTCTTTTGGCGCGCTTTTACGCTACGAAACGCAAAGCGACCAAATTTGAGTTTAAAAGGACCAAGCCGTTCAAACTTCAGACCTTGACTCTACTTGAAGTAAATAAATTGTACATCATTCATCACCTGCAATTTGGTGGGGGGAAAAAGAACAATACTACTGACAAGCACGATGACTTTGTATACACATCCATCATAGATAACATTAAGAAGGTCAGTTTGGTTTGGTGCTTTTTTTAAATCAAATCCCAAATAAATTGGTCCTTTGTTTTGCCTCTCTAAACAAGAAAAGAACACAAGTAAACTTTGGCACAGAGTGGATCATGGATCGTGTCCATTCTTTGGAGGAATGTTGGTGTACGAAAATAAGCTAAATTGAAGGTTGTTTGTAACTCTGGACAATGAACACGAACTCTGATCGGAGACCAAGGAAAGTAAACATTGGAAGCTGAGACGAGGCGAGGTCAGGCTCAGCACGCTTGGAACACGTTCCTTGGAACTCCAAATTATTTCCAGGGTTTCTTATAATACCTCTTAATTTATCGAGACTAATATCTTTGTCGTTCTTCCAAATGTGCTAACTTTTATTGTTGGTATCGTCGACGATATTATGTTCGTTCCGGTGCTGTTGTTTGCGCTCAACAAGTTAGCTGATGAAGAAGTTTGCTGAAACAAACTATCCTGATGAAAAATTTGGAAACAATTATAAAACTATTTACAACTTAATGGGAACAAGGTAACAGATTAAAAACATGCACTACATTGACTGACATTATCGTAAACATCATTATGCATGACTTGCCTAGACAATTTGAGCTCTCTTAATATTTTAATAATATCTTATTCTTTAACGATAATATCTTATTCTTTTCATATATGTGGTGTTGTTTCTTGTAACATTTCTTTAATGTTATGTGCTTGTACAATTGCAGTATACTGATGCTTAATACAATGTTTTAATATACAGAATAAATAAATAATTTGATAAATAAATATAATCGCCACTAAAATACACTGCGAAAAATATTAGGTACAAGCTCTCACCACTGAAAATATAACTCCAAAAATGTCTAAACTACCCAATTTTCCTTTGTGCCAGCTTCGAATGAATCCAACAACTCGCGGACCGTCCTTTTCGTAATACAGTTTCGAAAAAAATAATTTTCCCACAAAAATACTATTTGTCATCCACTATCGGTCGTCTCTCACTATAATCATAATGCGTGACCCAGCTCGCCCAGACAACTCTGATATAGAAACGTATGAGAAGTGACCACATGTTATCCAAACGTTGCATCCCCACGCTAATTTATTTGCCTACAGTGTCACACTATAATTCCCTCCAGCGACGGGAGGTTGGGAAAACAATGCAAATTTATAACAACTTGCGACCGAATTCTTATCACCTTTTGGTTAATCTTTGATAGAAAAATTAGCGTGGTCTGCGGCAGATAGATTACAGTTGTTTGTAATAGTATTCGAAAAATAAGAAATACAACCCGCATAATAGGCCCATGTGGCTAATTCTTCAATATTATTCCCAGGCAGTATTTGATGTTATGCTATTCCGGGTGTTATAATATACTACGTGTTATTCAAACAACATATATACACGCGATGAAACAAAATACTCTTCCCCGTAAAAATTGTAAACTTAAAATCAACCGAAAAGATATTTTAGTTCCAAATAAGCAGCTGCCACGGATAATTCGAGTTAACATAACAATATATTTGTTCTATCTTTAGAAATATTTACTAAATTTCAAAGCCTACGCGACAACCTGTGTAGAATATCGATTAAGCTATTTATGTATCTTTATAATTCAAGTCAACAAGTTGATGGGCCAACGCGTTAGTGACGTTAACTATGACGACAATGATGACGTCACTGCCGTATACATTTGCGCTATTGTACGTGTAACATAAGAAGCAACCCGCATGTTATGACCGTTTATCGGTGTTGATTGGAAGTCACAAAACACTCCCGTAATTGGAAATTTTGATCGATTTCAAAACAGAACAACCGACCAAAAACACCTGTTTTTGATTAATTGCTTGAGACGAAGACATAAATAAATGCTAAGATCCCGCAGTCTGTCTGCGATAACTCGGGGGAAAAAACACTGCGGGTTTGATCATGGTACATTTTCAGGCCGTTTCTTCAATCAATTACTGACAACCCAAAAGCACGATCAAAACGAATGTTCATATTTGACTTGACAAAATCAAATGCACTATAAATGTATTCATCCATGTTGTCATATCACGGGACAGCTGTCCAGTTTATCCAATTACCATGACAACCAATCCAAAATTACAATAAGAATACTTGTTTTAAGCCTGGAGGTAGGAATAGATTCCTACCTCCATGTTTCAAGGTTTGTTTTTTTTAAATATGATAAGCTCTTTTTTCCCCCAGAATAAACGGCGGATGTATATTCTAACTCAACTTCAAGTTCAACGTATTGTATAACCATGGAGCTCTATGGTGAAACTGGCAAAGCCTCGTACGATCTTAATTAACAAACCGTCTGGTTTTGACACGTGGTAAATTACTCCAATCTACGTATTTCATTCATAAACCATGACCTTTGCCCTCTGTGACGTACGAAGCTAGCTGACATGCGCAATCACCCATAAGGAATGCTGGTTACACCACTGTAGTTCTTTACACACAGGGAAATAGCCGAAAGTCGCTCATCAAGCCGCAAGAAGACACCTGTTTTCTGTATATTGCACAAAATTGAATTTCCTGAAGTACTTTTTTAGCGGTCTGATCTACATGTAGTTTCTACCATGTGGGGACGCGGATACGAGCAAGCTTTGGTAATGTGATTATAACTTGTATGGCGAGGTATGCAGAGATTATGCAACGCTTCAAACGATCCCAATTCCATATGCTACGGTTCCCAGGCTCGTGTCGCTTGACCACTCGGTCGGCACTCTCTTCCCACGCCACAAAATATCATCTGTCGCCCTCATGCGAGCATGCATGAGGATAATATATGCTATCTATAGTTGGGTGTGCAATATCTCATCTTTGCGTGGGTAACTTGTCTTTGAACGCCGAAGATCAAGTGAAATTTTGTGTAAAATATCAAAGACGTATACATGATGATGTATGCATCCATTTCACATTTAATCTTGATTTCAAGATAAACTGACTAAAATTACTATGCGCAATTTAAGGCGTAAAAGCAAATTTGAAGGATTAATTGACTTATGTTTCTTATTAGCGCGTGTAATACTGTGGAATGTTTTCAATCAGCCCCAATAAACAAAGAAACATTAGTTGAGGCGCTTCGCGTCTTTTCTTAATGACCGTTATCAGTGTTTGTGGTTAGACTTTGTTTATGGGTCGATCACCACCAGGAGCTTGGGTCAATTAACACATTTAGCCAATGATGTGTGTTCTCTCACGCGTGTAAACAGGTGCTTGTCGGCACCTGTGTTTATCTGTATAAGAGGATGTTATGATAATGCTTATACCGTCGAGCTTACGAACACAGCCTCGATCTCACCAAAATGATCCCACTCTCCCACACAGCTCAGATGACTTATTGACAGACTCGTAATTAACACCGATGACAAAATTAAGACGAGGCATTTCAGTTATTTGTCCTTGGACTGTTTTTTCTTACGAACTGGGCGACCGCCCCCGTCGGTTTTAAATCAAACGGCATGCTGGCGAATCGACGAGTTTATCATGGAGTTTCAGGAAATAATTAATTTACGCAACCAAAGTATACAGAAGGAACAATTATGTCGGGAAGAATTTAATATCACCTCTGAGGATAAGGACTTCAAGAGAGGACAAGACCAAAAAGCATTCCTCAAAATTAATGCCATAAATACGTCCAGACGATTTTTAACAGCATAAATTGAATAAGGATGACGTATACATTGGGTTTTATGATTTTAATTTAAGCTTGCTTGTCACGGAGGCGTCCCTGTTCTATGCCCATCGACTTGTGATGGAAAATTTACAAGAATATAAATCAGAGTGGGCGTGGTTGTCCATTTCCCCATTTTGGAATACAACCGCATAATATATCTACCGGGATAATATAATTTACCGCCTCAAAATGGCAACAGAACTGATGAATGACGTCATCATGCTGTGGAGACATGAATGTTTCGCTGTCGAGGCTTGTTCACAAATAAATTGTTTTCATCATAAATTTTCTGAAGAAAAAAACTGAAGATGTATCGTGAGGCAAAGCATAGACGCAAAACAGACTCTTGAGAACGGCTTTATTCTAATCACATGGTTCTGTATTGAAAGCGGCTGGAGTTGGAGCCTACTTCAATTGGGGCGCTCCGGGTGGTCCTGGGGGTATCGCCGACCCGTTACATACCATTACTGGAGTAGGGATTAAGTTAACAAACCCACTTAATCTAACGACCTTGTAGAGTTCATGGTCTGAGGCCTACATGGGGTTGGGGCTGCAATGTGCATGTGATACGAGCATACCATTCGCACACAGTGTTTCAATAATGGTGGGTATCAGCTGGATTTTTAAGAAGCAAAGGTGCGCAGCTAACCATCTGCATGCTTTCTTTGAGGGTTTTCTTGTCTTCGAGTTTCCGGTGGGTTTTCGAGTTGTATCTCTATATGAGATCGACAAAACTGAGTGGTTCCCTGTAGGCAATGAGGCACCGCATGATGACACAAAAACTGCCAGCTCTTGGTTTCCATGACGACTTGAAGTCTTCTAATAATGCTTGATTGTATTGATTCGACAGGTTCCACCCTGCGATCCCTGGCATACTGAAAGTTTCTAACGGCCTGAAACAATCATTAATTTTATCCATTTAAAACTAGCACTCACTATACGAAATAATAAAATCAAAAGAATTAAGTAAATTTAGGTCAACCCTCATGCTCTTGTGCCTAAACTTGGTTCCGAAAAAAACCCATACTTTTCCGAAAAAAAAACCTGCAATAGTTAGAAATCGGTGAAAGCGGTTTTCATTCGATTTAAGAAAGCTACAGCAGCGGAAGAACTGTGGGAGAGAGTATTTTGTATTTTTTTCTACAAGAACTCCCTGTAGCAAAAATCACAAAACTTTCAAGCGAGCAATTGACCATGATCGATTGCAAAAAAAAAAAGTATTGTGATGACGTCATCAATTATTGAATGCCGTTCGGGAGCCAGACGAGATTCTGCTTCATTTGGTCGAGCTTTTTTGATGTTCAAATTGTGGGCAAAAATAGCCGGAAATGCGACCTGTTTATAAAGCATAATAACAGCTGTTGTATTTCGGCCAATGACCGAAAAGGTGGGCCGAGGCGACGGAAAACCCCTGAGCAATTCTCTCTACAGGTCTGCTCCACCGGTGAAATCCTTACCTTTGACGAAAACCATTTTGACAGATTTTTTACTTTAGCCAATGAAATATTGTTGTCTGAAGTTATTCGTTGGGAATCTATACGTACCAAACTACTATAGGCCTATAGCATAAGAAAAAAAGGACTCTCTTGAAACTCTGAACGGAGATTTCAGTTTCAATATTTTAAAATAATTGTAGGGCCTATATAATTATACTGCATGTATATAAAAAAAAAAAAATAGTTCTGCCCATTCGTTTCAAAAGGTTAAAAATAATGCCCGTTCTTTTTTTTTCAGAAGAATTGAAATAATTTTACGGAAACCCTGCTTTTGAATGACTGTTTTAATATCTCCCTCATGACACTGGAAAATATCTTCAGCATCAGAACCATTCTCACAGAATAAATTGCAGGATTTGAGCGCCGCTCCCCAAAACCCGATCGTAAAAGTGCATTTGAAGGGGTGAATGGTAGGCCAAGACACTGGGCCAAGAAGCGCCCCTTGGGAAGCCCAGTGTTTCTTGATTCATCGCCGAGATATTTTAGTCTCGCAACCCCGGCCTCCCAAGGTTAAGTGTCAGGGTTAATCTCCAGCAACAACGGCTATTTGTGTAACTGAAAAAAGAGCAACATTCATGGGGCCCACTTTCTCATGAACTTGTCTCATAATATTGCCCCTTGTATGCGCAGAGGGGGAATTCGAATGCGGTAAAGTTAAAGGAACGGTTGTGAATGTGGTTGATTTGGTATAATCATTTACCTTCCCTGCCAATAGATTTGAAATAAAAAATTCTGCCAAATATCAATAACATGAAATCTGTTAGCATGTACTCAAATTCCTACATTTGGGGGCGGGGGGACCGGAGGTTGGGTGGTGGGTAATCAATCAATAACATGTTAGTTAAAGGCTGTTGAAAATTTTTATAACTTTTTTATTTGTTGAGTAAACGTTGACTTCCGTTTGTCACGTTTACAGTTAAATATTTTGAACCTTTAATTAATTCGTACCGTTATAGCAGATTTTTTTTGGGGGGGGGGAGGGAATTCTGTTTGTTCCGGACAATATGAATAATTTTAAATTTACATAAGGCCTATTTCTAAAATATCTCTTTCATTGATTGAGTAATCAATGAGGTCATGGGTGGCCCTATCATTTAAGAATATCCCGATTACAGTATTTGTTTGAAAGCATCACGTTCATGCATGGATTTTCGAACTTTGGACTTGTTGTACCGGATATAAAGCCCTTGACTTGCAAATAAACGTTAATATAGCAAACGTCGCCGTCAAGTGGTTGCTAAGCACACTCGAAGGCTTTGTACGTTGATGACCCTAGCCTTTTGCATGAGAAATATCTCTTGTTCTTTATCCTTTAAACTCAGATTTTGAACTTTTGACTGAGAGCTAGAGTCATTCACGGTTTCTTCGGTCACAATCATTTGGTGCGAAACGTTTGTTCAGTTATGACTTTGTTGTATGTATAGGTTTGATAGGGGAAGAGGGATTCACCAGAGCATCCATCAGAAAACAAGGCGCGCTTTTATAGGCCATGGATGGATGAAATGAATTTTTAGATGGCCTAAAGGAATTTATTTTCCTTTTGGAAAATCTTTGGAAATTTCGAAGGATTGAAGGTAAATGGTTGGAAATAAATATCGTTACAATAAATATTGCCATCTCTGAAATATTCACCACGATGACTTTTTGGGGGCGGGGTGGAGGTGAGGGGCATATTCAATGTTAGAGTATTTTTTACCTGATAAACCTGCTTTATACAGCTTACGTAAGGCCAGGGCGTAAGGCCTTGCGATAACGTACTCATACGCTCACCTGATACCCTGTTTGTTATCTTGCCGACTTGCCCCCCCCCCTCCCCCTACCATGGTCAAGGAAAGCCCCCTGTTCGACCCTGATCGTACGACACCGTCGGGACAATGTAAATTCCGGGCTCTAGACCTTAATAGACAATGACTTCCCCGATAACATCGCCTTGTTTGCGGAAGGGATTTCTCCCAGTACCTGCCGACCGGTGTTGACTTTTGAGTGACTGTACAAGAAGAACATAATTCTATAGGCATAACCAGTTCAAACCAGCAACTACTTGTTGGAGTTGGATATGAATTTACGTACGTTTATCTTGCGATCTAAATGTACATCACGAGGCTGTACTATAATCACGATAAAGGTTCCAGTGCAAACACTCAAGATATCACTAATTCCAGGGTGCTAAAATGTTCATTATTATTGAAAAATTGTATCATATCTTTAGTTTTGTGAGTTTTCTATCTTTGTTTAAACAAGTACACGTCTTTGATGAAAAAGGCTCGAACTTTATAAATTTTGTTTAAGGTTCACTGGCTTCCTTTATCATTCCTCCATGCTTTATGCTTCTTCCAAGTTCCAGGGATGATCTTTCACTAAGTTTTAAGACAGGAAATGTCAATACATTCAAAAGTGACACAAAATGTGGCAGGCCTTTTTTTTCTTTTCTTTTTAGGTGGGGTAATAAGTGAAGCGTCTCAAAGCATAGTCAAACACGCTGTTGCCATGGATACAGCCAAATTGGCTCCGAGCTCGCGAGACACCCCGGTCGGAGGGAGCATGTGGGGCCTACACACGGGTAGAGTGGCCATTTTTGAGAGGGGAGCAACCCCCAGGGGAGGGGCGAGAAACGCAACAATCAGACTCGAGTTGCACCCCCCCCCCCCCCGTGCCGGTATCTGAATCAGGTATCGGTATCTGAATCTGTCCACTTGAATATCGGATGGCCTTGCAAAATACCGCAATGGAAACCATTGTCCAAATCAAGTTATTATAAACACAAGGTACGCTATACTGATTGTGATGATAGTACGATATTACTATCTAGTATCTACCCGTAAAAGTTGATGTTCAAATTGATGTCCACATACGAATAAATCCCATTAGTAATATTGTACATGTACGTGTACATGTACAGTACATGTGATGCATGCACCACTAAACACCGTGCAATTTGCATCAAGTACATGTACAATGTACAATCGGCTTTGTTGTTAGCACAGTACATACAGCGGAAATGATATTGGTACTTTACTTGCAAATTGTATTAACTTTGTATTACAATTGTTTTGGCAATGTGCCCGGAAACTCCGCACCGGCGCGCGAACTTCTTTGTACCGCATACGCGTACCGACACTCGATCTTTTTTACGCAGTCATACGGAATTATACAAAATTCAACTGGGGGCGTACAAACTTTCATTGCTGCGGGCCAGAGGTGGGTGAGCTATTAGATGAGGGGTTATCCCCTAAAAAAACTTTTTTAGGGGAAATGCAGTTTTTGTAACCGTTGGATTATGCCGTTACTTGCAAGGATGTGTACTTCTCCTTACGTTTTAATAAGATGTTTCCGAATATAGCCATCAGAATTGTTACCATTTTTCAAGAAGAGTTGATGTTGTTAACAATAAACTTCTTTTTCTCTTCGTTGATTTTCACCGAAAAATAAGGTCATGATGTGATATGTTTGCATCTGATAGAACTAAATTCTGCAGCCCTGTTAAAATATCAAAATTTGCTTTCGGAGCTTTCATGAAAAGGCATGCCCCCTATGTGGACTGTTAATTCTAATATCCCATAGTTCCAATTTATCGATGTGACAAAACTTGTACACAACTTCGCATACTTTGGTGTGATTAGAGAATTGTAGAGTATTGGAATTTCTGGAGGAATTTCGAAGAGTAATTACCGATTCACATGCACGGTACACGAGTTTGTGTTGTACATGTACATGTACATGTACATGTACATGTATAGAGCTAGCACCCACGGTTGTACGTAACCAGGGTATATTTAAAGACCGCAGATAATGCTCCAAAGCAAAGAAACTCTTTGTGTCGTAACTACCTTGCACTTCTTTATCCAACACAAAAAGCCGATAGCAGACGGGCATTCCACAAAAGAAACACCCCTTGAGTGAAATGAAACGGTCTCTTTGATGACTGATTCTTGTGATTGGCTGGCAGCTGTGGCGCGGGCTTTTACGGCTCCGCCCACAAGGACGTATGTTTCCATCAGAACAACCTTCCGCGTCAAAGAAAATAATATTGCGCAATATTTGAGAAAAAACATGCAAGTAGTGAAAATTATAGAAAGATGTCTCAATGGTGTTTGACCTCATCATCTTAAACCTTTACTTCATCTACATTTGCGTTGTTTTCGCTTTTTAATAAATAATAACATACATGTTTTTAGACAAAGTAGATCATGACCTAAAGCGGGTACACACTATCTTGCAACACATTTTGCAAAATTGTCTCGCTCAAAAATCCAACTTAAACGAATCTAAATTTCCAGATGAGCCGTCATTCCCTTTAACGGCACTGAAGTTTCTTTCCCTAAAATTTCTAAACTAAATATAACTGAATAATTATCCTTAGTTATCTCAAAGTTATTTTTTTTATTCAAGCTAATTATGTGCGATCGCTTTGTGAAGATTTAGCAGTGTTCGAATAGGAGTGGCACCCCCGCGCAGTCACCGTCAGCAGCGCGGAGTAATATTTACCGGTGTTTTGCCGGTGCATTTATTAGCGGGATTTCCTCACAATCTCGTAGTAAAACTGGGTTCACCGAGTTCACAGTTTGTTCCTGTGTCGCGCTGAACACCAAACCTTACAGTGGAAATTCATTTCCTGTAGCAGTTTGGGACAGTTTCCGTTATCAAGGTACGTTGAAATCTTATATTCAAGTACATGATTGTCGTTATTCGCTTGTATCATCAAAGGAAAATGCTGAATTTTTCGAGCGAAGTGTTGTGTTTTTGGATGACATGTGTGGAATTGCAGATTTAAATGCCCGTGCGTTTCATTCATGAGATTGTAAGGAACCGCCCCATTTCAAAACCCGCGGGTGACAGTCGTTGTAATTCATGTAATTGGAACTGAAATTATCTTTAAATTTTACTGCATTTCTAAAGTTGGAAGAAGTAAATTACTTGTAAGATTGCTAGTAATTTTTAATGCAATGCTCAAGCAATTTTAAATTACTGTAGGAGCGGTACATGTCATTTTTTTTCATGGCCGGCGTTGCCCGTCGTGTCAATTTAGATGTCTTGTTCGACGAAATGACTTGACCATGTTGACCGTGCAGTATGAGTAACGTAACCATTGAGTCACCGACTCAAGAATGTAACCTCAAACACCCATTTATCTTCAGACTTGAGCAAGTCCGTAAGCAGAGCAGTATTATACACTGATGGTGTGTGATTTTTACATTGAAATGATCGATTTTTGACGTATAAATTGTCTCACATGTCATGTATGTTTGACCTTGTTCAGTGTATTCACTTCCGTGTTCGTCAAGCGCGTATTTCAAGTTTGTATACACTTGTCACTTGCAAATATAGGCCTACGCTAAATGTTTACAATGTAATACTTTTTGTTCCTATTTCACCAATCGTACAATTACAAGCAAATTCAGTACATGGTGCTATTTGAGACTAATTTTCATGATCCATTTTTTTTAGGTCTGTTGCCGGTTTTTCCAGTACATTGGATTTATAAGAAGCAGCATTCACAATGGCATCAGTCATATCACTCAGATATTGCGACCATCGCGACCACAACTACCACCGTTGCTCCTCGGAGACTTCAGAAGTCAACTCCTTGGACGACAGCGAAGTGGATTCCTGCTTCATGGGCGCCGAACAGGAGGAGGAATTTTACGCCTCCAGCGTGACCCCGCCCACCCCCGGCGAGGATATCTGGAACAAGTTTGAGCTCTACCCGACCCCTCCGCTAAGCCCCAGTCATCCTGACGAAGACGACAAAGAGGTGGAGCACAATCTCAAATTTGAGGAGGAGTCGGATCTTCTTCACGAAGTCACCAACATCCTCATGGACGATGAGGATTTCCCCTGGATGACGCACAAGTGTCATTTCACCGATCCGGTCTTCCGCGCCCAGTCCCCGGTCACCCCACCCCTGATTCAGGACTGCATGTGGAGCAGCATCATCGCCGAGGAACGGCGAAAGTTCTTCATGAAGACGGGGAAAAAGAGCGAGGAGAAGCCCAAGAAAGCCGCATCGTCCACAAACTCTCAGATGCTCCCGCCTCTGGTGCCTGCATCAGAGTACGGGTCGTCGGACTGTGTTGACCCATCAGCAGTCTTCCCTTACCCACTGAGCGAGACGCGATTGGATTTATTCAGCACAGGAACAAATACACCATCAGACTCTGGTAAGTATCTCAACTGCTCTGACAAAAAATAAATCCGAATTAAGTAGGCTAACCTTTTTTCTCCACAGCTCGTACCTCGTTTACAATATTCAGTAGGCCTATAGCCGAGGTTTGCTAAGGTCAAGTTTTGCTCAGGAATTGCCCTCTATCACCTGTACAACTAGAATTAGGCCCCTACAACCTTGCAGTGTGGTTGAATCATATCCCCTGTCCAGGAAACAATTCTAAACTTAATACTAGGACCCTGGAGTATCCCTGTGAATGATTCAACATTATAAATTCACAATTATGTAACTAAGTTGACTGTACAGCTTACCCAAGCCGTGGAGCAAGCATGAATTTTCAGGGTTGTTTTTACGAAATGCCCAAGCTAGTTGTAGCTAAATACATAGTCTTTAACTTTAAATAAGTTGTGGGTCAAGGAGGCATTGGAAGATGACCGTTTGACAATTTAATTGATCAGTGTTCTTACAGTAAACCTGGGAGATGTTGCCAAAATGCTTACTGAAACTTGAAAGATCACTTCTCACATCGTAAAATAGCGCGTAAAATTTCAAAGAAGTTTCATTCAAACCTTTGGATTAAGAACTACAAACATCACACAATTGAAAAAAGTACAGTATGGACAGCCAACAATCCTTTGAAGTCGTGGGTTTATAGCTGCTTAACTCTAGCCCCCAATTAGTCCTGCCATGAAAAACCTGAAGGATTTGTTGAAGATCTCATTCAGAAACTCCTTTTACAACCACTATACTGTCCTCCTTTTCAGCCTTGATAACAATGGCCTCCAGTTGAGCCTGTGAACTTGCTTTGAAGTTATTGTGGGCTGTGGTTTTCCCAGTCAGTGGCCAGACATGGGAAGGGAACATGTGTTTGCAGACCTTACAAAGAGGTGTTAATCAAAGGCACTAAGATGTGCGTTCACAGGTGCTGTCTTTTCTGTTGACACCTCCCTTAAAATGTTCGGCCATAAACTAAGAAACCACAGCTTTACAACCCTTCACAAAAAGAGGATTAAAGACGGACTCAATTGACTTTTTTCACAAACTGAATGTTTTACAGCTTCACATGTTCACATTTTTGTGTTAATGTGCCATTGGGATTTTTTTGTTAAATCTCAAAACCCCATCTTATGTTAAATTGAAGATTAAGATTATTTTGCTTCAGAAAGATTTTTTTTCTGTTCAGTAACATATGTAACCTACTTTGTACTATGACCGGTATTGCCTATTGCTTCACAGGTTGTTATGATTGCGCAAGAGTCGTGCCTTAGTTTGCCATATGGACGCACTACTATCTGTGGCTGTCGTGTCGGCATGAGTATTGTGAACTAGGTATTGTGCAGTGGATTGCAATTCCATCAGACGACAAGTTGCTGGGTGTTGCGCAATACCTGAACTCCCGCAAAAAAAAATAGAAAGAATTTTTTTTATTTACAATGTGATCCACAAAAACACTTTGGCACATGGCAAATTTTTAAAAATAAGGTTTAAAATAAAATGCCAACAGTAAATTTTCCATTTTTTTTTTTTTTTGCTACACTTACATTACAGTGATCACTTAATCAATGGACGTTTTATAGGACTAAATCTTGCATATGACCTTGTTTTCAGTAAAAAAAAAAAAAAAATGGAGGGGTGCAAAATGAAAAGTGGAAACGGTCATTAGGAGATTTTTTTAATTAGTGAAATGAGAAAAAAAAATCCGAGAAGAACATTGTGTATAGACTTGAGTAACATTGACCGTACTTGCAAATGCCAAATCAGATTGTAAATATTGCACAAGACCATTATCTTTTAACTATACATTACATCAGCGTTATCGATCAGTCAACATTTGTGGCTCATATATAAATATTCAATGCCCTATATCGTTAAACCAAAGTCGGTATCTTCATGTGCTTTCTATAGCAAAGGTTATTATATTGCCCAGGTGAAGTTGGGTTTTCATTCAAAGCAATCACTTTTCTTGCGCAACATAAAAACCAACTGTAACGTTTTGGACAACAAATATTAAATGCCACCCACCCTTTGCCAGATGTCCTACTTCAGGATGATTTTGAATGACAGTGTTTTAGTTAATTATCAGACAGAACACAAGTATATCTGCGTACTGGCTATGGTTCATTAGTTATGAAGGCCCAAGCTGAGCATAAAAAAACCCACCCACGATATAACATCCACCCACTCCATTCGAGTAGGTATCTAAACAGAAGCCGTCCCCATATTGTAGGGTGTGCATTGAATTCGTCTCCCCGTGTAAAAACCTTGCCCACACATGAGTAGTTACCATGCAAGGCTTTTGTTTGTAAATTCAGGTTGACTAGAAATGTCAAAGAGGTCAATTTCATTAAACAAAGACAGCAGAGAAACGTAGCTTAAGATTTTGAACATTTAAAATTCTTGAACGAAACCCAGGGTACTACTATTGAATTAAGGGAATGTTGGCTTAATATCATCCGCAAGCATGTAAACACTTTTTTTTATGAAAATCTTACTCTTGGAATTTTCTTAATGAGAAAAATAATCCTAGGTGTAATGAACACAAAGATGAACCGGCAGTTTTTGGGTTTTTTTCAAAAATAGTGGTTGAAAATTGCTGTAGTCCCTATTTAGATTTGACAAAATAAACGTTGATAAATAAATATACCTTGCAGCATCTTGGTGCCTCAGATGCACATCTCGTTGCATCTTCTTTGCTCCACGGTTTAACAAATTAAAGGAGACCACTACTATAAAAACCTAGGATTGCATCAGATTAATAGTCTCGACCAGTGGTGGGCCTGCATCTTAATGATTAACTCGGACACACGCTGACCTTGATTAGTGTTATAAGGGATGACAACTAAATTGGAATAAAACCTCAAGACTTGCTTGGGTTTTTTCCCCCGTCTCCTGTTTTTATGTGGCCATAAAGGCAGACAAGTCGATTAGCTCAGACCTTCCCTAGATTTTTCTTTTACCATCTTGTCTGTCTGGGTTTGGGTTCAATTGGTACTTTGGAGGTCAGGCCACTTACAGAGATTAGATTTATTTCTTTTTCGCGTCATTTAATTTGAATGGATTTTTTTGTATCGCATGGTCATCAGGCAAGCTTGGTATGCCATTTGAACGTTAAAAGAGCGTCGTCCTTAATGAGTTTTCTTTTCTGATGTCTTCACAGAAGAAGAAATTGACGTCGTAACGGTTGAAAAGAAGTTTTCCAGTCAGCACCACCATCATCATCACAAGTCGCACGCCACGACAAGACCCTACCACAGACATCAGACGACGAAGCCTAAATCATCGCAGCAGCAGCAGCAGCAACAACAGGCCATCAATATCACCTTACTTGGCAAGCGGGGGCGCCCTTCCAATGCTACCATCCTCGCCATCCCGATTAAGAAGCTGAAGGCAGAGGGCAACCTGGAGGAAGTCAAGCAGATGTTGCAGAAGTCCAATCTGGTCCGGACCTCATCCTCGAGTCACAGTCGAGGGAGCAGTCGCGGGAGCAGCCGCAACAGCAGTCGGCCCTCCAGTCTTCCTTCCAGTCAGCCTGGCAGTCATCCGTCTTCCGACTCGGAGGATACGGAGAAGAGGGCGTGTCACAACGTCTTGGAGAGAAAGAGGCGGGAGGATCTCAGGACGAGCTTCCTTCACCTGCGGGATGAGGTGCCAGAGCTGAACTCCTCGGAGCGGGCCGCCAAAGTCGTCATTCTCAAAAAAGCAACGGACTATGTCATCAGCCTTCAAGACAAGGAGGAGAGTCTTAAGATGGAGTATGAGACAGAAAACAGAAGGAACCTTCATTTGAGGGAGCGGCTGGAAGCCTTGCTGGCATCTGTGCCGATGTAAAAACACTTCCCCAAACCTTGAACTTGGGACCAAGGACGTAAGGACAAGTTGAGATGCTTCTTGCAAATTGAAGAATTTGCTGAGGTTTTCTTAATCCTGGGCTGTTTCATAAAGTGAAAGTGGAGGAATCCTATTTTTGTGGGATGGACACAAACTATTATCGCAGAGAAACTCTGGAAGACTTGCAAAGACAAGAACTGCCTTGTTGTTACTGAGCAGCTGATGAGAAGGGACTTGGAACGGTTTGTGAGAAGCGATTCATAGAAGAAATGTTTATTTTTGTAAATAGGTTTTGCGATTGGTTTGTATTGAAAGAGTTGTTCGGTCTGTATGAGTTTACAGCCCTTGTATATAATGTATCAAAGCAAACAAAATAACAGATGTATGTCACAATATTTTAGTTCCTCTCATATTATATCTAATTATGTTTTGTAATTCTTTTATATATTTTTTAACATGCACATTTAACAAAAGTTAAAGCCTAACGAGAAAAATGAAAGCTGTCGTGGAAGCGCAAGAAAGTTTGTTTCTGTTTCTCGTCTCTTTGGTCACAAATTTTGTCTGGATGTCAAAAGTCTTTGAAAAATGGATCAACAGGCCTAGCTTTGACAAAATATGTCATTTCGGAACAGTATCGATCATTGCTCTCAGTTGTCCTTCAGCACTAAAAAGAGGAAGGCTTTTGACATCCAGACAAAATATGTCATTTCGGAACAGTATCGATCATTGCTCTCGGTTGTCCTTTAGCTCTAAAAAGAGGAAGACTTTTGACATCCAGACAAAACCGTAAAATTAAATGCTTCGCACATTTTGAAACGAAAAGTACTAAAGAAAGTACTTTGAAAGAAGCGGATGAATAGAAAAGTTTTTCTGACCTCAAGGGACTTTCACCAGCATTTCCATACTTGCATAAAGCCAAACTACTTTGTACTTGTGCATGTTTTGTTTTTTTTTTGCCTCATTTCGCATTACAAACGTCTGATTATTATTTTATTTTTTTGGTGGCTTGTTTTTTTTTCTTCAGAATATTATTTCAATGTGCAAACTTTATTGAACTTCTATTTTCTTACTTTATTTTTTGATTTTTGAGATGAAAGAGCTTACGCATTCGAATCCTTTTAATTAGTGAATTTAAAAGAAGAATGAAAGAAATCAAGCCTAGTTCTTGGGTTGGGAGTTTTAGTTAGGTTAAAAAGAATTTCTTGGGAATTTGTAACTTGATAGCATTTTTAACGAATTCGAGTTAGGAAGTTCCTTTTTGGTCAAAAATTGACTTTCAAAAAAATATAAGAAAAATGATTATGAAAATGTGGCTGGTTTGTCGAACATTCTAAAACATTCAAAAGAAGAAAAAATGAATTTGTCATCTTTCTGATAAGAACTGATCATTTTACCAAAAAGCGTTATTGCTATCCTTGTTCCAAAATTCTAGCAATGACCACCACTTCGAAATTTTATCCGAATCTCCAGTTTTTTGAAGGAATTTCCAAATAGTTTTAAAATGGTTTCAAACACTGTATATCTGAGAAAAGGAAAAATTAATTTGTGATTGATTTCAAATTAACCCTCATGCAAATCTTCCAGTTTATTTGAATGACCAAGTAAAATTTACCATTATTCGAATGCAAACGTTTTAACAATTGTAATTTGTTAATTAAGGAGTTGCTGTTGATGTCGTTTACTTTCTAAGTTTTTTTCCACTGCCAGTTTACAAGTTGCAAATACCGCCCTTATGGAGTCGCTTTTCTTTTAATTTCTGAACACTTTAAAATTGTTGCTAGTTTGTCTTGCAAGTGTACGAGAAAAACCCAGAAAATATACTTTCAAACGATGGCTTTTAAATACCCAGTGTAGTCTTGCGTTTCTTTGTTGTATATGCGTGTCCAGTGCCGGTTAATCCCCATGTACGCAACAGCTGTGTTAAAGAATTGTGTACACGCAGTTTCTTTATCTGCAAAAGCGCGCCATTTCAGTCACGTGGGTGACCTTTTGTCGTCTGGAATGTCATAAATATTCATGAGGGGGTGTGTGCACCGCGGTTGGCATGCCAAGTTTCAAACAAGTTGACGTCGGATCCCGGACGGCCAACGTGAAGGGGAATTTTACCGTGTGAAGTTAGCTCCATGGAAAAATAAATGTTACAGTTTTGAGCAGCGTTTGTAAATATTTTCAAATTGGGAAATGTTCGGAAGTTGCATTAGGGAAATAAACAGGGGTGTGAAATTTCAGATTTAAAGCTAATTTCAGCTTTTTTGGTGTTGAATTTCAGCTTTTTCCCGCACTTGCTGTGTTCGAAAGTATAGAAGATTTCCAAATTTCAGCTTTTTTACACCTTTTCCCAGCAGTTTTCAGCTATTTTTTTCAGTGGTCACTCGGTAACACCCCTGAATAAAGAAGTCGGTGTCCATTTCCACTAGCAATCCAAGAAAGACCGACTGTTTTATTCTTTGCCTTTATTTTTTAGCGATTTTGGAAAGGAGGATCTTGGGGGTTGTGGATTCAATCAAATTAGTACATTTTTTGTACATGTATCGGCTTGGCCGAAGGTACAAATTGTAATTTGGGAAGAAATTTGTCCGTGGATAAAATTTTAATGGAAAGTCGATTTGAAAAAGAGTGAATAATACCTAGCCAACTGTCGTCATGTCCAAATGCGCGCAGACTATTGAGAATCAAAAGTCAAACTATTTTCGATGTAATTATCATCTTCATCAATCCAGATTCAACCAAAAATCGAGGAACGGCGGCTGTTTTTATAACGAACGTAATAAATTACCCCAAGCCACCGTGTGGTGGCGCCATTCAGTTCAACAATGGATCTCTTGTGGGCTCGGCTGGTTCCCACGACCTTGCGGGCCACAAGTGGAGTTCCAAAAAGTTTTGAAAATGAAAGTAAACTATTCGATATCAATGCCGCTGGGACAAAACATTCCGTGAATACTTTAGGTTACGACTGAAAAGTTGAAATTGAAAGAGTGTTTTAGGAAATAAAAGTAGGGGACCGGATTTGACTTTAAATAGTTTTTGCGTGTGTAAAAGACCGTCAATGAATTGTGGAGGAATAACTTAACTCGGTGGACAAGGAACTCGTGGAGTGAATACATTGGGAGTGACGTCACAGTCTGAACTATATACGACCCATATTAACTTAAAATGTAGTGGTCTCTTTTTGCATGATACTTCCGTCAGTTTCGTTTGTGAGAAATTGTTGGGTTATGCTTGTCAGTACAGCAGCCAACAAAAACCCCGTCTGGTGTTCTGATACGAACAAGGTCGCGACGACACCTTTCCTTTGAATAAACTCTGACTACTTCCCCAGCAAATGATTCTATCCTGAGTCACAATAATGTTGTTGTTTTAACCATTCTTAAACGGATAACTCATGGTGACATCAATACCCAGGTCCTTCTCTTTTATAACATAAATGCTCCTGGACGCTCGCGAGTGATGAGCATCACGTCCCTCAACAAGATGTGTTCTTGCCCGGCCCACTAGCCCGGTTCAATAAATTATCAATTCAAGTGGGCGTGTACACACTGCGACCGCAGACTTTGAAGATTTCCAGCAGACCCTAGATGCAGACTGCCTGCTGGAATGCCTGTTTGTCTTGGTTGTTATGGAGACCGCATACCTGACTCACATCCCTGGCATTCTCTTCGTGGTGCAGGAGGCGCGACATCGCAGCCTGATTTCTCGTCTTCATTTCCTCGTTTTCTGTTTGCTCAAGGCTCGCGATACTTACAAGACAAACTTCAACCGGAAAACATGTACTAAATACAAATTACTGTCGAAGCAAAAAGAGATGCTGGCAAAGCCTTGCCATTTTTATTTGTAAAATGTTGCTCGCATGTTGCATGATTTGCTTGTTGAGACAAAAACAAGCAATCAGTCTGAGCTGAGACAAAACAAGCAATCTTCCTCTTGAATAGTAGTCTTGTTATAAATTCACTGACCGGGCTCTCTTTTCAAACCTGTGTCATAAAGTCATGTTTTAACACTTCTCGAAGAAGTACAAAATGATACGAAGATGATCGTCTCTTTTTTTTATTGAGATTTGTCGATTCATGCGCGTCCTAAGACGATTGAGAAACATCCAGAGTGATGGAGAACGGTGGTATAGAATCTTTCAATAAAATCTTGAAGGTACTAACTGAAATAAAAGCTCATCTTCGATTCCTATTAGATCTGCTTGATGCACCTGTCCTCATACTATTTCATTCAGTATTTTCATGGATAAAAGAGAAGACCAATGTTTCAATTGCAATGGATAATGAAGTTCTTTTATTCGGTAACACTAATGTTAACAGCAAAATGATTAATTTAATATTGGTGATTTGTAGATTCCATGTGTACAAAATGAAAATGAATGAGAAACGCCCCTCACTTTTGGTTTTAAAAATAGACGCGAAGAACTACTATTTGATGGAAAAACTAATGTTTTACACTAACGGAGTCAGCTTCAAATTCTATCAGAAATGGGACAAATTCTTGATATTAGGCCAAGGTTAATTTAGTTTATTAGAATTTAAGTCTGTATTTGCTTTATTTACATTGCTTGTACGTTTATTGCTTGTATGCTAAGAAAGAGAAGAGTGAACAATAAATAAGACTCCCTGGGAAAAAAGGAAAGAAAAAAAAAGAGAAAAAAAAGATCTACTTGATGGATGGGATTTTATTTCCGTTCTCAACTACAGAAGAAGAGAGATCGACAAAACTGTGAAAACGATTTTGGCTTACCACAAACTCAACTCTATTACTATATTATTCCAACCATACTCTTTATTATTAAATTCATGATTAAATCTCGCATGTCTGGTCTCAGCAAATAAGCGAATGTGCTCACGATCGTCTCACGAAAGTCACTGAAAAGTATACACACACACACACACACACACACAGCACACAAATGACACACCACACAAAAAAATTTTTTTTTAGTCTTAGTCTGTACTACACACCACACACACTGCTGCATTGTCTCAGGTGCTTTGCTTGACTGCATTCTTTTTCTTGCAGTCCATCCATCCATCCGACATTTCGCCCGCCAGAAGTTTTCGGTCAAAAACGATACTTTAATTTTTTTTTTTTCGTAGTAAAAAAAAAAAATTAATAATTAATTTTGTGCAAATCGTATTTTCGTAATTTAACAAACAATTCGTAATAATTACGAAAAAATCGTACTAGTTGGCAGCTATCAAAAAGCATAGACTTCTGTTGGGATATTATGCCTCACTAACGGCGACATTAAACCACTTTCAACTCGTTCTTCGAGTTCTTTAATTAAGCCCTTGTCGCGCACACAATGGGCTGATCATTGACTTTAGGCTCAAACTTAATACCGCCCATTTTACTTCTGCTTGGCCTGCCCCCAAAAGGCTGAAGAAGAAAAGAGGCTAAAAGCCTGGCGAAGCTTCCCAGACAAAACTTGGTCGGCGGGAGAAGACATTTGCACATAGCGGTACAGGTACTGCCCCGTCGTTATTTGCACGTGAATAACAAAGGCGATCGGGGTTTACAGTAATAAATGTCGAGGAGAAATGGAAACTGGGAAGTCATTTAGACGAGAAGGGGAAAGGGGAAGGCTCAGTAGCCAGTGGTATGGCACAGCGTGCCTCTTAGGATGTTTGACCGACTGTTGGTCAAACTAATTATGGGCCTAACTTTCAAGCTCATTTCTTAAGAGTGGACACAAAAGGCGAAAAATGTTTTCATCTGGAATTTAATGACATAATGTGGGCCTATACTGAACACGAATCTATCGTGCAATTCGTTAATTGTATGCATTGATGGAATATATATGGTTTTGTTTGTTGAATACAAGTTTTGATGAATGAAAAATTGAAAAGCTTTGTGAAGTGTAACACTGGATTATTGTTGGGAAAATGATAAATTGAAAATATAATGAAAAAGTTAAGGAATTTTTGGGGAAAATTTGCTTTGCCCCCCCCCCCCGAAAAAAATCCTGGCGACGCCCATGGATATAAGATTGGCGTTGATGAACGCAAATCGCTGAGTCATAATTATTTGAGACTCGAGTCATTTACTGAAGCAATCCAAAGACTAGATTGCAATGCGATTGGAACAGTGTAGTCGTATCCGATGCATCACTGATGAGAAGTACGTATCACTACTTTGCTCTCCAGCAACGAGACAACCCGCGTGCTTTTCACGCGCGGTTTAGCACCATTACATAAACTCGTTCAAGTCTTCCCCGGATGCAAACTTCTTCATCCGAGCTTTCGCATTAGAAGGACCTCCGGCTTTGTGCCTCCTCTTCTAAGGTTCAGACCAGCATATGCACGGACCTATCGACTTGTGTCAAGTCTAGAATCCTCCCTGACCTTCACCGCGCTGTCTCATCGCTGTCTCATCCAGACGTCTTCATCATCTCGTAGACGTCTTGATTCACTCGGATGCGGTTTTATCAATGAGTCATCAGAGAGCTAGAGACTCATCACTAGATGGGGCGGGGCCTAGACGCGCATAGCTCGCCATCCGCGCATACTTTGAATGCGTGGACATCAGACGCGTTGACATCAGGGCACGAGTTTATTTTTGGGATGGCTTGTCATCGTATTTGAGATAAATCATGAATTTGTTTCCAAAATTCCAAGAACAAACTACGAAGTGATGATTAAGCACAAAATAAACAAAATGCATCTTGTAAACGGATGCAGAAGCACAACTCAAGCGGTTTAAGTGAATCAATTTACTCTCTTTTGTATTCCCTTTTATTTTTTTTTAGCCAAAATTGCTTGAAACGAATTCGAAATTAAACTTCTTATAGAGGTTTTGATGCCGGATTGTTAGATTTTCAGGATTGTCAGATACATTTGTACTCCTCTGTAATGCGCATGTCCTCATTTTTCTGAGGGTATCCTCATCTCAAGAAGACATACTTGTGATCCTTTCTCTCTCTTCTGTTTCATAATTCATTATTTTCCCCACTTAAGATCAACATGGTTTGGATGTTACCCTCCCCTCCCAATGACTATAAAAAGACACAGTTGTCAACACCCAATCATCAGAATCCACAACAAAAACCAAGGAAGACAATGCAATATGCATATTGTTCATGAAATAACGCCTATAGATTTGCCAGAGTATCCATGTTCAAGTAATGTTCTTATTGCGTCTGCATAAATAATGGTACGCGCATGAATTATTCATAAATTGCTTTCCCGAGCTCATGCCTCGGATCGCGGACGGGAAAACGCAAATGACCCACTGTCGGCTGGCCTAGACGGCGTTTGTGACGGATCGCAGACGAGCTGCGGTCAATTCACAGCGGCTGCTCTCTCGTCACAACAACAACATCCCTCAGACAAAGAGGACAACGCGAGATGGATGAGGTTACCAAGGCAACGCCCAGGGGGGATGTCACTGTGTGTCTGCGGTTATCGGATGAGACCACTGATGCGAGAGGGGAGGAGAGGAAACAGCCCTGAGATTGCAGGCGGATGGGTTGCTACGAGGTGATTGAGCTGGAGTGGACAAAGAGAAAGATGTTGTCATCTGAAGGTGGGCTGTACACTGAAGAAAATGACTGGATGTTGCTGCTGAGTGAGTCAGTATATGTGTACGTCTCCAATCGCATGTTTGTGTACATGGGAGGAATGACGCAGTCTTTGTATATGCTCACAATGAATCAACCGCCGATGTAATTGACTCATTTTTTATATTCTCAGAGGCGCGCCATATAATATAGCAATCACCTTTCATGTATAGGAGGTGCGATTGACAATTTCACAACAAATGCTAAAATCTTGAGCTTGTTGACTGATAAGGAGCACATTGATGTTTGTTTTGCAACACAAATTGTGGGTTAATGATTAGTGAATGATAAAGAAACAGGTCAGGGACGAACATCGCAGACTGAATGCCAATTAGGTCTAGGTAACAGCGATGGGGGGAATACAAATTATGACCCTGGTGTCAGAAAGCATGGCTATACGGACATCGAGGTAGAATTTTTTTTAAAAATCTATAGTTTTCCATTTCAATTTTCATGCAAATAGCCTGAGGAGTTCCATTGTGCGATCAGATTCTTTTTGAATGTCAGACGCATTCGGGTAAAACGTTTTTCTTGCGAAATCGACATCTGCATCGGACTGTGGTCATTATAGTCAGATTATGTCGGATTAATTTCTGGTTGGGGCAGCCGGCATCGTTTTCAATTATTAATGAAGCAAATTTTCGTATTGTGACAATATTTTCAGCCGTTTAAAAACTGTATTTGTTAGTTTGTCCTTTTTTGAATCTTTTTTTTAATGACAATGATCTTGTGCGCTTGAGTTTTGTGAGGTTTACAATGGACGGAGTGGAGGACACAACATTCGTTTTGTACGTCGCTTGTCACTAATGTCTATAAATACAATGAATAAGTATTTTTTCTTCAAGGTGATTCAGAAGGAAGTGTTGGATCAATGGTTACGGTGTTCGTCTCAAGTGCGATGGAACGTGGGTTCGAACCCACATAGTGTTCTTAACCAGACATTATAAATGCCTTTCTCTATAATTAAAGTTTAAATAGGTACCTGTTGTATTCTCCCTTGTCCGTTTGCCCCCCCCCCCCGCTTCCGTCTGTAAGCTTAGCGATAATATTTGAGAATGTTTTCCAAGAAGACTGCTAACATCGTTGGCGTGGCTGCTTTGAGTTGTTGGCGATGATGTACAAAAGTCTTGATAACATCATTAGTATCACAAGCAGAATATTTGTGGACGGGTGGCGGTTTACTTTAATAGCCTTAAATCCATTCCTGTTGTCATAAATAAATGGCGACGGGTGATTAATAGGGTGAAGGATTTGACAAGGTGGGAATGATGGATGTAGTAAACGTTATCTCAAAAATGTCTACACTGGGAAAAAGTTTACAAGTCACATTCGTCGTCGTCGTCTGTTGCGCACTCGTTTCTCACTGCAAAAAAAAAAGGTCAAATTTTGCCCAACTTTTTACCCAATGTTGGTACAATAGTCAACATCCACATCTTTCGAGCGAATAATGCCCAGCGGCCGTTGGGCAAACACGTTTACCTAAAACTTGGGTAAAATTACAGACGAAACAGTTGGGTGCTTTTCATCATCCGTTACTTGGGTAAATGTAAAGAATCAATTGTTGGTAAGCCATTAACCGAAAAATGATCAATAAATTTTGACAAGTTGTTGGTTGGTATTTTCTCATTAGTTACTAAGAAGAGTCATATGTTGGGTGCTATATTGTATAGTTTTGCTTAATTTTACGGCAATTTTGTTGACCAACGGTTGGTGTTTGCGGAATGCTTAAATAAGGGATACCTTTAGCGAGGCTTTTTTTTTTAAATATTTTATTACAAACATCATCATCAAACAAGGGGGGGGGGGGAGGGGGGGGGGGGGGCCAAACCAAAAAAAAAAATTTTTTTTTTTTTTTTTTTTTCAATAAAGGCAGGCAAAGGCAGGCAATCCATCTTTTTTTCAAAAAAAAAAAAAACATTTAAAGTGGAAAGAAATTGCCTCAGATCGCACCACACACAGCATAGAGAAAAAAAAATTTCGGGGGGCCCGGCCCCCCGAACCCACGCCATTTTTTTTTGAGCCACTTTTTTGGGGGACCAAAATTTTTTTTTGCCCCTCCCAAAATTGTGTTTTGGATCCGCCCTTGTCATCAAACAGCAAACGTTTGAACACTTTGAACACTTTGAAACTGAAAACTTTGAAGCAAAACCCTTTAAAACATTTAAAGGGGAGTTGATCACGCTACATGAGTTTTTTTTTTTTAATAAAGATCTTTTTAAAATACGATTTTCAACAATAATACGTTGACGACTTGATGTTCAATTATTTCAGAATTAAATATAACTCGAGGACAGACAACATGTGTAAAATATATATGTTGATGACTTGGTTTTCAATTACTACATATACATGTAATTAAATCTAACTCAAATCAAGATAGCATGCTTTAAAAAAATATATGTTGATGACTTGGCGTTCAATCATTTCAGAATTAAATATAACTCAAATCAAGACACTATGCTCTAAAACAATATATGTTGATGACTTGGTGTTCCATTATTTCAGAATTAAAAATAACTCAAATCAAGATAACATGCTCTAAAATATAATGTCAATGACTTGGTTTTCAATTATACTACATAATTAAATATAACCCAAATCAAGATAGCATGCTCTAAAAACATATATGTTGATGGCTTGGTGTTCAATTATTTCTGAATAAAATTTAACTCGAGTCCAGACAACTTGCTCTAAAAAATATATGTCGATGACTTGGTTTTCAATTACTGCATAATTAATATAACTCAAATCAAGCATGTTCTGGAAAAAATGCCAGCTAACAATGAATGCATTCCGTTACAATTCAAACGGTTTAAACTTATGTTTGATATTGGAATTGGGTCCTTTATGTGCGAAATGGTAGATGCGTCTCAGGAAAAGATGGGTGTACCCCCCCCCCTCCATTAATTTTTGGCTTTGAGTATGTATTTGTCTTACAAATCAAGTCCTTTTCGCTCCTTTTCATTGCACCACACAACCGCTCGAACATTCCCCATTGGAACGATACATGGAATCAGCGGGGTATTTCCTGTTTTTATGTCATAACTGAACTGCAAAGTTAGCAAAAAGTGCCCTCTCTTGTGAAAAAAAATCCAACATTTTGGGGAAAAAAAGTTATTTTACTCGACATTTCAGTAAGTTTATCAAACCATCAAATAGAAACCCAATAAATGGAAAACGTTTGCCCAAATCATAGAAATTATGATTTGATCAGTGGTGGTCAATATGCTATTTTACCCAACTGAAAATTGTATCCATTATGTTGCGGTGAAATTTCCCAAAAAAATGCCGAAATGAAGTTGCCCAGCTTTCATTTACCCAGCATTTTTGGCAGCGTGAAGTAGGCCTAAACATGGCGCGTCTGATCTGCAGTCTCCAGCCAGCACTGTTATTGGTCTCCTTGTTCGGGTCTATGCTGCCTAGTCATATTAATGTTTTGATAGCCTTGACATTGATGATATAATGCCATTTTTTTCTAAAATATTTTACAACACCCTTCAGTTTCTAATGTATCAGGCTATGTGAGAGCTCATCGGGTATTTTCCAAGTAATATTTCTATCTGTTTGTCTCTAGTGTCTATATTTCCTGTAGGAATAATCGCTGTAAGAATAATCGCCAATTTTCGATGCATGAAAAGAGCATGCATTTATTTTGAAAAAAAAAGTTAACAGATTTCAGAGAATCGCAGGACAGAAATGAAACTGTTTGTTTTCAAACTAAACAATGACTTGTTTGAACTATCCGATCCCCCTTTTCTTTCTGCTGATCTATAATCATTTTAAACACCGATGCCTGTTGATCTTTAACCAATTTGGTTTAAATCCCAAGAGTTTTCAACCGATGCTCAGGCTCTATTCATCGTAAGAGACCCGTCACAGCAACAAAGGAATACTTAACGTACCTATTAACAATGAAGTGACCAAACACAGACAAAAAGTGGTACCGGGAGGGCAGAGGGGAAGACAAACATTTTGCCCGGGGGCGGTGGGGTAGAAAAGGGCCGAGGGTCCGAATATCGATGGGTCGCCAAGAGGGGTGAAAAGGTGGGGAATTGTCCCCCTTGATCAGGGGGTTCATGAACTAACCGAAGGACGAGTGGAAATGAAGGGGTACATAATTGCCAATCATTGGTAATCGAGAGGGATGATGATTTTTTTTTCCAATTCGGGGTTAAAGTCTTGAGACTTTGTGCGAGTAATTGGAGGATTTTTGGTGTGAGAATCCGACTCGTTGGGGCTAGGGATGGAACTGAATTGTGGATGGTTGGATCAAGGGGTGGCTGGGATAATAAAGTTGGTCTATTGTATTGTATTTTGTAAGACCTGAGAAAAATTTGAAAATGTTACGAAGCGAGGAGGAAATTCGAAGAGACACGACACTAGGTCGAGGCCGGAGAAACGTGTAAGGAGAAAGTTAATTGCTGATGGCATTCGCAGAGGTGAAGTTACGTCTGAATAAAGACAAAACTGAACGGATAACAAATTTAAACCTTTATTCATCGGCATGTTTTATGTGAATTTTGATCAATCGCTTCCGAAGTGCAGAACGCATAGAGCTTGTATTTGATGGGTTCTTGTGGCAAGGTATTCACTCTTCCTTGATAGTTGGAACGTCTTGGGGAATAATTTGAGTATTTCGCCAAATTGCGTGGAAATGGGAGATCCTATCGGTATCATTGACGTCTGTCTAAGTTTGGTCGGCAATAACCAGCTGATGAGATACGTCTCGCGTCCCACGGATCGGACCACCGACCAGAATAGTTTGCATACAAAGCCGGCCAGGAATGTCTTATTACATAATCCCAGTTTAAAAGCTTTCTCTCTCCCCGACGCGTCCGGTCAATCTTTGATCTGAAGATCAGGGATGCAGCGATGGAGGCCACCGGTATTGTCTCCTTCAACCCCCAAGGGGTGTGCACTAGCGCGGCATGGGGGTATGGTATGTCTTTAATCCTTCCATGGATCTCCTAGGGGCGTTGGGGGGTCATACCGTGGTTGATCAATATCACTTAGTCTGGCTTTTCCCCAAAACGCAACAGTGTCACCGTGCTAATTATACAGGGATCAACTCCCCGCCTCTTATCCCGTTACCTTTTGACTGACCAAAGTTATTCAGAAGTAATCATTAGTTCATTGACGCTTAGTTAGGGATTTTGAAGAAAAAAATTGTGGAAACACAACTGAAAACTTCACACTTGTTATACAGGATCAATACTGGGTGTTGTAGTTTTTGTAATAACAACCGCAAAGCATAAGATATGTTCTGAGAGATTGGAGTCTGAAATTTAAAAACGACGAGGATTTCGTCCGTAATTTTGAAAAGTAAGTTCCACTCATGACGTGATCAACGCTGACGGGATATATACCTTGGTTTGGGATCAATACTGCGTGTTGTAGTTTTTGTAATAACAACCGCAAAGCATAAGATATGTTCTGAGAGATTGAAGTCTGAAATTAAAAAAAGACGAGGATTTCGTCCGTAATTTTGAAAAGTAAGATCCACGCATGACGTGATCAACGCTGACGGGATATATACCTCGGTTTGGGCTGCGATATTGTGGCAGTTCAAAAGTTGCTGCCTCGCACCACGTGATCGCAATTGTGATTTTTTTTTTTATAATCTCCATGGTTACAGACATGGAGGTAAGTTGTGGAAACAAAAAAAACCCAGTACTGATTAAAAGATAATAATATTGAGCTCCTTGCTACAATTACTTGACTTCGTAACTCTGATGATGTTAATTATCTTTTCTATCAACTGATAATGGTAAGTACATGTAGTTCGCTGTTGAGGCATCCAGAAGTTTGTAATAAATTGCCATCGTTATCTCTATAATGCGCTGTGTATTGATAAACTAATCCCCTTCATTATGACGGCTTGAGCCAGCCCGCCCCGCGCTCACGCCCCCTAAGGAGCACCCCAGGCACGGAAGTAATTCCACGGTACCATTTGCAAATATCGGTACGCCTCAATGCTTGGACTATTGTGAAAAAGGGACAGGGTCTAGTGGAAGGATCAGGCTAGACATCCTGCGTTTGTCAGGTTGCATGCAATGTTTGTCGAAAGTTTTAAACTCAAAAGATGTTTGCCGAAAACACAAGTTAATGTTCTTCCAAAGTTCCAGGAATACGAAACGCCACATACCTTTTTTGTTAGTTCTAATAAAAGTCTTTCTCTTTTCATTATCCCCTAAGATGAAAAAAAAATGCTTGTTTCGGTTTGGTCAATGCATGGAGGAAGCACCTAGTACCTCCATGGTTAATGTGGTTTTGAACAATTCATCTGCAGGAATGGCCAAAATGGATTGCGACTGCGAGATAAACTGAAAAGGAAAACTGTTTTGAAGTAAATATATTTCAGTTAGTGCACCCATTTCTTCCTCCATGGTGCACCGTCCTCTCATTCTTGACATAACGAAGTAGCCGAATAATGAAGCCAGAAGTTTTGTAACACCTCAAGATTTTTAATTGTAGCTAAATTGGTCTTGCTGTTCGCTGAGGGCGGTTGCGCCGTCTCAGCAGGGCACATTTGTTGCCGAGGAGTCTCCCCAACCATGGAGCTGTTTATAGCTCCATGCCCCAACTAACCCTATACGTACTGACCGCCCATCGAGGCCGACTGACCGGTAGGTGACCACAGTCCAGCTGGTTCAGTGACCGTCTGAAATGACCACTCGCACAATGCCAGCCCCTGATAATCTCCAAGTCATACAAGTGACGCGAAGAAGCTGGTCGTTAATACATTTTATTCAAATTTGACAGCATCCTTTTCCAAGTATCGCCGATAAAAAATCTTTTCATGAGCGGTCAACTTAAAAAGACCAGACTTTTTTTTGGGCCGGATAAAAAGAGAAGTTTGTGGGGTGACTCATACAGTTCTGTCGAGGAGAACTGCTTCTGGTTGTCGGCTCTGTGTGAGATCGTGGAGGGAACAAAACTGAGGTTGCTGTAGAAAGTTACTACAATGATATGGGAAGATGTGATCTTCGATTGGCAAGTTGAAACAGATTGCAAAAGGTGACAGATGATTAGCGCAGAATCGATTCCCAGAGATTAATTGGAAAGGGAGTGAGAGGATTAGCAGGCTGGGCGTGATGGAGGAGTATGTCTTGGAGAGGGAAAAATGAGACAGGACTAGCAATACTAAAATAAGGAAACATGTTTTGATATTTTGAAACTTTGGAACAGGTTTCTACCTATACGCCGACTCAAAATATTACTGGGACACGATCGAATAAGTTGTCAAGTTTATTTATTTAACATTTCGAAAATGCTATAAAAACCAAGAAAAACAATCATTTTCCTGTAGTCTGGTTCCCTGACTCCATATAAGAAGAAACAGAGCAGTTTACATACATTGGAGAATTGTAAGGTCAGGGAACCAGTCTAGCTGGCTTGTACCCGTTCATAGGTGTGTAATCGATTGCAAACAAGTGCGATGGTCAATTGGGGCCAGTATTTGAAAAAAAGCCAGTTTTTTTCCAACGCTGGTCGGCCGACCAGCGTTGGAAATTGATACAAAAATACCACTTTTCTTGAAAATGACAGTATACCAGGTGCCATGATTTTACAGGATGCTTTACACTGTCATTCACTAACAGTCCAGCAAGGTATTTCAAAATGATTAGGTAGTTTTATTTTTTGATGTTTGCAAATGTTGTATTTTCCCTTTAATTGTTTCCATCAGGTATTACATGTAAAACGTAATCACAGCTTTAGAAAGCATTCAACGGCCGTTGAAAAAGAGAAACCCCAATAGGTGGTAAATTATTTTGACGATGCAATGGATATTTCTCAATGGTTGCATTTAGGGAACAGGTTGGAATAGCACGGTTAACAGATAGGCCTACTTGAAGAGGAAACGTGAGCAAGTCGTGAGGAGGACTGCATACTCATCGTAATTTCAATGAAAGTTTGTTCCTTCACTTTGGTTGGAGCATAGTTGGATTGACGTGTTCTTCTTCCGCAAGCCTGCATTCTTATCTGTGGAAAAGACCATCTCTTCAGATCACCATGTCCATCCCCCAATCGCCCAATTAAAAAATAGCCAACAGGTGGATATCTCTTCATCTGGATTGGGCCCCTTTTGTCCAATCGCCGGGAGGGGTGGAAGTAAGCCAATCACTCTCAGCTCAGGAAAATTCCAGTTCTTTCAATGACACAAATGTTTTCTTTTAGATGCCTCTTTTCCCAAGGACAAAAAGCTTCGGGAGGGAACGTTTGATAAAAAAAAGTTTATTTTTGATAATCCCCTTTTGTAGGTTTTTGGTGTCCTAAGTGCCTTCTGGCTGTTGTTACAGTCACTTTGGTCGATTCCCACGGCAATAGTTACCGGTCGCCAACCGCAGGGAAACCGCTGGACATTTCTGTGCTCAATGAAGGTGGATGATATGAGCATGAGCATGGAGGTATATGAGCACGGAGGAAGGGTCCATAATCTGAGTAGCTAATTACATGTAAAACCGTTTTGTTTGTGAAGACACAAATACAACTTTTGGGACAAAGAATTAATTTCCCTGTAAATTTTACCACACTTTAATGTTTCGTGTCAAGTTTCCTCCAATGGTCAAATATGTTTCACAATCTACTACTTAGCATTACAGTCCCCCACCGCGTCCACTCAAACGTTCGATGTCATTATACCTTCACAACTTATTGGTATGTGTTTCATTTGTCTTTTTCTGCACGCTTTTCATATAGATTTAGTAAAAAAGGACTTTCGGTACAAACGTCGATTAGTTTGCTTCCTATTATTTTCAAATCTACAAAAAAAGTATTTAAATTCTGCCTCTTTTGGTCCAAACTGCAAGGAAACGCAGACTACTTCGTTAATCGGGATCAAATTAAAACTCACAAGAGGGCGCTCTTAACATATTGTGATGAAAAAAAATTGGTCACTGGGGGCGCTCTTCATCGTATTTTGTGGATTCTCAGCATTGATAGAGGGCGCTGTTCATAGTTGCTGTACAATTTCGAAGAATATTTAGGATCACAAGGGGGCGCTCTTCAAAGTTGCTGTTCAATTTCTTAATCACAAGAGGGCGCTGTTACAGTCTATACCTATACATCAAAGGAGGGCGGGCTTTTCAAAACAAGATGGCTGCGCCCGTGACCTCTGTATTTCGCCGTTTACCAGTTGTCGTGATTCTTGGGGCAACTGGAACGGGAAAGTCAAAGCTAGCCATTCAGATAGGTAAACGATTGGGTGGCGAGATCATAAGCGCAGACTCCATGCAGGTAACTGTGGTTATTTTGTCAAAAAATCTTACCTGAGGCTGTATATGTAGCTGTAGGCCCTAGGCCTACACATTTATTTTAATTATTCGGAATCGGATAAATATGGCGATCGAAGTGTAGGGCCCCTGTTTTGTTTTGATCAAATTAGAGTAAAAAATGTTTTTGAATCAGAAGTAGCCCCACTAGTGTGGCCGTCGGTATGCTGCGCTGAACCTCTAGCCACACACCGTACTTCTAGAACTATGAGGCTCCGCGTGTTTCCTGTACCATGCATTTATCGTCTGGGGCCACGTGCACTGATCTCTATTCAGGATCCACGGCACAGGAAACAGCCGTCGCATTTGCAACTCGCGCCCTCTCTTGACAAGTAATTTGCATAAACGCGACGTCACAGCTTGAGGTCATCTCTTGTCACATTCAAAATGGCTGCCATCACCAGACGTTTCACGAGTGCATATGGGCTCCAGAAAGATTCAAGAACATCTTGGAAAATTGAACATCATTACATCCAAGCATCCCAGAAGTGATAGATGGGACATCGTAGAATACAACCATATGTAAGAAATTCCCTGCAAAATTTATGAAAACGTCCTCAGTAGTGCGCGGACCACGGTGTGTGGCTAGAGGTTCAGCGCAGCATACCGACGGCCACACTAGTGGGGCTAAATCAGAAGTAGACTTTTCTCAATTTTAATGACACCCATTTGCAATGTTGAACAGCTTTTTGGGCTATAATTTAAATCACGATTTTCCGTGGCTATAATTTAAATCACGATTTTCCGGTTTTTGCCTTACGATTCAGCGCGCTGTGCGTGCTCACAGTACATCGCGCGGTGTTTCGCCATCTTTTTTTTTGGGTCGCGTGTTGTCCCCGTGCTGTCATTGTCATTTTACCCCCAAATTTCCCTCAAAAAATCAAAACCCTGCCCTCTATCTATGATGACATGACATACCTGTATATTGAGAATGTCGCCAACTAGTTTGGTCGGTCTAATAATTTTAAAGTGGATTTTGTTCCCTTATAGGAACCGGGCCCTACATTTCACGATCGCCTAGTTAGTAGTCCTGACGTACCTGAGCCTGAGGCTGTAGCTGTACACAATTTTTGTTAATATACGGAATCGGATAAAAAATATTCTGTAAAAAATGTTATGCAGGATAAATTCTAATTGTATGCCTTTCCCCCCATAATTATAAATGCTCTAGGTATACAAGGGTCTGGACATTATCACCAATAAAGTCACAGCGCAAGAACACCAAGCTTGCCCTCATCACCTCATCGATTTCCTCAATCCTCTGAGTCGGTACACGGTCGTTGATTTCCGCAACAAAGCACTCCCTGTCATAGAGGGTCTACTGAAAGAGGGCCGAGTACCAGTGATCGTTGGTGGCACCAATTATTACATCGAAGCTCTTCTGTGGAAAGTCTTACTGGATACGCAGGTTCATGCAAAAAAAAATCAGAAATTATAGCTTTATTATAGCCGGAGCTGGGAAGTGGCAAGATTATAACAAAATAGATGTATATAATACAAAATTAAGTAAAACCATTTCCCTGATCCATCTTCAGTTTTTACTAAAAAGTACTAAGCTGACAAAATTGTTCACTCTTTATTCCAATGCGGAGCTTTCAGCAAATTTGACTCAGAGTAAAAGGTTTGCAAGCCAAACTTTGGTGTTCATTTTGCCTTCCACAAATAAATTTACTTTTTTTGACAACATAATCTCTGTTTTGAAATGAAAATCTTTGTTGTTTCTTTTCTCACAGCATTCTAAGCTGGAAGACCTACTTCTAGAGGCAAGAGGAGATCCCATTACCCTTCACATTAGGAAGAATCGTAAACACTCCCACATGAACCATGCCACCAACAAGGAGCAAGACCAAAGTCCTGTGGCCGCCAGTTCATCAAGGATCATCAGTGATCCACCTGCTGCAGAAAATACGACAAGGACGTCTGATTCTGATGATCTGGGTGACAGTAATACTTCTTGTGGATCAACAGAAAAGGGCAGCAATCCAGATTTGAGCTCCTTGGGAATTGGGAAAGGAAAAACTGATACAGCACCAGGCTTAGAGCTCTCAAAGCCTGAAGAAAGGATCAGGACAGAGACAGAAACTCCTGAAAGGCAAGCCGCGATAGCACATTGCAGTCAACAGGACACTGGAATGGATTGGCAGTCATTTGAAAAAAGGGGTAAAGAGAGCTCACCAAAAGAATCCAGTCAGCCTGAACGAAGTCTCAATCTGAACAATGCAACCGATGAGTTTGTGAATGCCTTGGACAAATCACAAGACAATGACGTTCTTGAAAACGAGGAGTCAATAACAATAGATGTTGAGGGAACGGCGACAGAGGATTTGTACAAGATCCTGGCTGAGGTGGATCCTTGCAGGGCAGAGACACTGCATCCAAACAACAGACGCAAGATTATCAGGTTTGGCCAATCTATTGACTTAAAAGGAAGCAAATTTTCATAGAATGGGAGGTTTACTACAATGATAGCAGTCTTCATAATGGTGAAGTGTCTCTGAAGTTTTCAGTTCTAGAATCGTGTGCAGTCAGAAGTTGGAGTAAGACGGACTGTCTTATCACAATACTTAATATTTTTCAACAGGAGTCTTCAGGTGTTTGAGCAGTTGGGTCGGACTCACAGCGAGGTGCTCGCGGGTCAGATGGAGGAGGATGGAGGCGGACCGTTGGGAGGTCCTCTCCGCTTTGAAGACGTTTGCATCCTCTGGCTGCAGTGTGATCGAGACGGTATGTACTCTTCATGGATTCTACATCTTGAGGCTAAAGTATGTAATTGGTGAAGCTGTCTGAAAGCATTACATAGCACGCCTGGAGTGTGAACAAGAGAAACACTTGATTTGAATTGGAGGAGCATTCCAAATTTTATTTATCTCCAAAAGTTGTAGTCATGTGCTCACAAGTCAATCGCAAGTCAATCACAAGTCAATCAAAAGTCAATCACAAGACAATCACAAGTCAATCACAAGGCAGTCACAAGGCAATCACAAGTCAATCACAAGTTAATCACAAGGCAATCACAAGTAAATCACAAGGCAATGACGAGGCAATCGCAAGTCAATTACAAGTTAATCACAAGTCAATCACAAGGCAATCACAAGGCAATCATAACTCAATCACAAGTCAATCACAAGGCAATCACAAGGCAATCACAAGTCAATCACAAGGCAATCACAAGGCAATCACAAGGCAATCACAAGGCAATCACAAGGCCGTTACAAGGCACATACAAGTCAGTTTTGTCTCATTCAAAGTGGATCCATGTGACCCTTGTGTTATTTCTTCTTCCAGTTTTGGATCGAAGACTTGATGAAAGAGTGGATGATATGCTCAGTAGGGGCCTTCTGAAGGAACTGGCCGACTTCCATCACGAGTACAATAGAAAGAGAGTAGAATCACAAGCAGATAGGTGGGTCACAAATCGGGAAGGGGATGGTTTAAGAGTTAGTAGCATAAAACTGATAATAGCGGCACTTTAAATGGCATTCCAAATTTACGTCAAACAAATCTCTAACAAGAATGTAAACATTTGACCATAATGCACCTCCCTGTACAGCTTGCAAACTATTGGTCATCTTCTTTACAAGTGATTTGAGTTCTTACTTGAGATAATCTTAAGACATTTCTAAGTGTTAAAGTCTGTCTAATTTTTGTTCTAAATTTCCAAAAAACCTTGGCAGTGAGACCCTGTACACTCAAGGCATCTTCCAGTCCATCGGATTCAAGGAGTTCCATCCTTACCTTATCCTACCGGAGGAGCACCGGGAGACGGAGGAAGCTCAGTCCCTCCTCAAGGAAGGAATTGAGAAGCTCAAGATTGCCACGAGGCAGTACGCTCGCAGGCAAACCAGATGGATCAAGAATAGATTCGTGAGACGTGAGTATCGTCTTAAGTAGTTTCATGAGTAAATCTCTCACTATTTTGAGGACACAAGTGATATCATTTTCTGTTCTCATCAGGCCCTGGTAGCAATGTCCCTCCAGTGTACGCTGTGGACTCCACTGATCCAGCGTCATGGCATGAGAAGGTTCTACAGCCAGCCCTGGACATACTGGATGCAATCTTGGAAGTGAGTCTGAGTTGGTTTGCACCTTGTAGTCATAACATTTCTTGATTTGGGATCTAGAACCATGAGATGATAGGTTATGTGTCCTAATCTTACTTGCCGTGTTCTTAAAGCTCTAATATGACAAAAGCTCTGTTTCTCAAATAAATTGCCATGGTCCATGTCTGTCAAAATACATTGTGTAGTACATTAAAAATTTACCACACGAAGAAATGATTAGAAAAGGAAATTTGTCAAGGAAAATCTCTGAAAATGCAGGAATTTTTTTTGACCTGCAGGGCAAGGAGCCACCAGTTGCTCCTTTGGTACATGAGGGAGGGAGTCCCTCAGATGAGGCCTCGGCGAGACACGTCTGTGACATCTGCGGAGGAAGAGTGTTTGTGGGCAAGCAGCAGTGGCTGGGTGAGTAGTAGATTCTCAGAAACAGATTTTGAGATTTATCTCCTGAACAGGAGACTTCAGACTAATCTTGAGACTCGATCCGAGACTTGGGACTTGGCCTGAAATTTGAGACTCCACCTTAGAATTGAGACCCCACATGAGAGTTGGAACTCCAACCAAGACTTGAAAATACTGAGACGTGGGACTTAACTAGAGACTGAAGACTTTGCCCGACAATTGGGGATCAAGAAACTGAGACTTGACACTTAATCCTGGACTTGAGAGAGGAATGGTAGACTAAAGACTTGATGAGATTCTTGATGAGACTCCACCTGAGATGTGAGACTTTCGTCTTGAGAAGAGCTTTGAGATTATTAGACCAGAGGTTTGGAAGTTTACCTGAGACTTAAAGATCAAATGTGAATTTATCAGAAGTTTGTTGCTGTGAGGTTTTTGGCTCCCAACCCCAAAGCCTCTTTGCACCATTACACCTTGGGATGACTTTTCACCAAACAGGACATTTGAAATCAAGACGCCATTACAAGAAGTCCAGGAAACTCAGGCTGGCATCCCTCATGAAAACCTACGAAGAGCAGGAAACATCTACAACAGACACAACAAACACTCAAAGGCAGGACACAAATCAAGATGTTGAAGACCGGTAACGCTTCATTTCTCAAGATGTAAAAATGCCGAGATATTTTTACTTGTACATGTACTTCATTTTTGTGTTAGAACTTCATTTATTTCTTGCTCATAACTTTTGAAGTTTGTAAGTTGATAATACTTAATCTTGCCCATAGAGTCAGCCCTTGATTAAGATTGCAAAATTATGAAAGTCTTTTTGTTTCTTGTGTGTGTGTTTTTGTCTTCTATGTATTTCTCTAGTCTTTAGAATATTGTCCTAATATGGAATTATAACGCTGAAAATTCATAACGACCTGCTTAGATTTAAATAATGAAGGGTTTGCGGAAACACCATCCAAGAAATAGTTTGAAGAGAACCAGAATGGTTCTGAAGAGGATGAATGGAGTATGGTTCTTTCAGGTTCGGTCAGGAGCTCTTGACCAGGAATGCTGAAGAGTCATATTCTCTGGTTCTCTTCAGAACCATTCTCTTAGTTGAGAAACTATTCGCACATGGTGTTTCCGCAAACCCTTCATTATTTAGTATCTCCACCATGCAAAGCCTCAAATCTTACTGCTTAGATTTCTAGATTTTAGGATTTTTTAAGATTTAAAAGATTGATTTATTCAGCCAATGATTAAAAACAACGCACAGGAATTGTGTACTGGTGGATTCGCATAAAATGACTAATAATTAAAAATACAATACAATTAAAACAATAAATACATAAAATTAGTACAGTAAACATATACATCCAATTACAATAACTATCATAGGTGATTTTGAGGGTTGATTATACAGTCATTTATAAAAAAAAACCAAAAAAAAAGTTGCATTGTTTTCTCTACCTCACCCTGTGAATGCAGATGTACATTGAATCAAATGTAAAATTTTGTCAAAATTATTTACTATTTTTGGAGTGTCTGTTGTGTCCGTTTGAAAGCTTCGTTTTCAATTAACATTTCAAAATTAGTAAGAATCTTCAGCTCCCAATTGCTTGACTTCCACAGCTATTTATCTACATGATAGTTACAATAAAGAAGAATATTTTATAAATGGTTTCCACGTAAAATTCACGTCTCAACGCAATGTACAAACATCTGGCTTTACACAGCTCAGCACTAAAAAACATACGGCAACATGCCAGCAAATTCACAAAGTAGACCATTCTAATAAACAGAATTGAAACGGTTATCCTTGTCCCTGTATTCAGTGTCGTGTAAATGTCTGCAGCGGCCATGCACAGTTGCTGGTAGGCTACGGAATGTCTAGCGCTGCATATATACTACCTGTGCACAGTGGCACTGTGAATAGAAATGTTGAAAACACCTACCATCACAAAATACAGAATATAGTCAGACCATATTCCTCCATGGTCAGACTTGATGTTGGAATAGCTTCACTGTAGTACGCAGAATCTGTGAATGAGTTTCTGTGGGCATGACATGCGTTATTTTATCACTATGGCTCGCTCCTGAATGTGAATGCAGTCGAATTTGTTAGTACAAACTCTGTTAATACAAAATTCTGGTTATAACAAACATAAAACTTTAGTCCCGACTGTGCATTTATGTGCACAATGAATGGGAGTGACGTTCCTCTTAATACAAAATTCTGATATAACAAACAATTTGGCTAGGTCTGAACGAGTTTGTATTAACGAGACTCCACTGTACTTTTGTTGGCATCAATAAGAGAGGACATTTCTACACAATCATGGGTTCGTTCAGCAGGAAAGTTGCCCTAATTACTGGTGAGTCTTTGAACAGTCTTAATTTATGTTGTGATGCACGCATTATTTGTTGCACGTACCTTTGTGATATTGAGGCACAGCAACTCTTTGCTTTCAAAGATTGGGTTAAGTTTTGCTTGAGATTTGTATGTGTTTGGTCAAGGTAGCAATTTAAGTGCAGTCGAAGTTAACTTTCTTCTTGCAAAACCAACAGTCGCTTTCCCCGTAGCTCAGTTTCAGTATAATTTTAAAAAAAAATTAATGCCATTGAACCTTTTCTCTCCTCAATATTTTCATCACATCAGGGAGAGATTTCCTTTAATTCACATCCAAAAATGCAAGACAATTTTAATTTGTTTAATTCAAAATTTGACAGAGTTGAATAAAAACATGTCTTTTTGATGCAAAATTGAAAATTGAAACATGTAACAGTTAACTCTTTAGGGGCCTAGTAGCCAAGTAAGGGCCTCGTAGCCGAGCGGTTGGAACGTGGAGTTACGGAGTGGAAGGTTGGCGGTTCAAATCCCATTCAGACCCAAAACTGGAAAACTCTCTCTGTCTGAAGACCCCACAGTGAAAGAATGGGTACCTGATTTGTTCAGGGAAGGTAAGACGGCGAGAGGAGAGGACTGGGCCCCGCCACTCATATGCCGCGCCCAAGACACAGTAGACCTCTAACATCCCACTGCCCCTACGGCTAGTAGGGACCTTTACCTTAAGCAGTTAACTATGTAATTTTATAAAATGAAATCGCTCACTGCACTCGCACAGGCCTTGATTCTTCTGTTTCATTTGCAGGTGCTAGTTCAGGGATAGGGGCCGAGACGGCCAAACAACTAGCCTCTCAAAGCTGCCAAGTTGCTCTCACCGGACGCAGCGAAGAAAAACTACAGAAAGTCAAAGAAGACTGCGTCAAACAGGGACTTGCAGAAGACTTGGTGAGCTAGCACTTGAAGTAAAACAGATTGTGGTTATTCCAACATCGGGAAATAAGGAAGTCCATTTGGCATGCTCAAATTAACTTGTTTTTATTTTATTTATAGGTCCTGTTGTTGCCTGGCAACTTAACTGAAGATTCATTCTTAGAAAAGATGGTGAACGAAACAGTGGAGCATTTTGGATGTCTCAATATTTTGGTGAGTGATAATTTGGTCTGAAGTTTAAAACTGATGTTCAAATTTTTGTTATGGATTTGATACATTGCCCACAATCACTGAGAAGTAGTATCCCATTGAGCAGAACCCTTACAACATTTCTCAAATATTGGTCAGTAATATGAAGAAAAAATTCTTTCCCTATCACAAGAAAATTGATTATTTTTTTCAAAACGTTCAAATTTTTTATTATTTTTTTCAGATAAATTGTGCCGGCCAGCCATACTTAGGCTCCTTGGAAAGTTTAACCATGGACGGATTTGACGAGACCTTCAGACTAAACCTGAGGGCGCCCTTCGTCTTGACACAGCTGGCCTTGCCACACCTTACACAATCCAAGGGTCAGTGATCAACATTTTGAAAATCATAATTTTCTTTGTTGAATAATATTTCATTCTGTCATGTTTTTATAAGTTTTTTTTCCCCCAATTTTGTTTCAGGTGTTATCGTCAATGTCTCTAGCTGTGCCAGCATCACTGCAGTGAGTAGATAATTGCTACAATAACCCCAACTGAAATTGATGTCAAACAAGTGCACAATAAGCTCTGGCCGTGTTCCAAGAAGTCTTGCATGACAGTCTTGCATGAAATCGATCAGAATGATCCCTGCCAGAGCTGAAAAATGGTCAATTTTTGGGGACTGACAGACAGACAGACAGACAGACAGACACCACGACCACCAAGTGACACGTAGAAGCTCCTGCCAGAGCTTAAAAACGATGCAGCTTTTCACCTTGAAGAAAATTATTTATGGAGCTACAGTTCAGTGCCTGAAGAGGATATGGTACAGACTTTGTAATAGAGAAAATGAAAACATTTTTGATTGGCAAAATAGAAATTATTGTCAAATTCCCTAAGAATCATGTAAAAATGTCAACTAAATTATACTTTGATGCTCTTTTAAAATACTTCATTCAAAGAAGCAGAGCCTCATATTTCAGTTTTTATCTTCCTGTTTGGTTTTCAGCATCCCAGTAGTCTGGTGTACGCCATGTCCAAGGCGGGAATCGACGGCCTAACATACACCACATCCGAAGGTAGTATGAAGCAAAGACTTTCTATTAACCCTCCTGCTATCTGAACAGTCACAGACAGTCAAAAAATTACCTCCTCTTCCCCTGCCATGCCTTTTACACAGGCTAGTCACCAACAGTCAGCTCATATTTCAGGCAAGCACTGTTGACTAGTCAGAATCAGTCAACAGGCAAAAACAGGCAAGTGGAACACACAGATGGCTAATCAATCACCCACAGTCAAAGCATAGCTGTATCAAGATAAACAGTCAATTCTGCTTTATGTAGGCTGGGAGCTCTTAACTGTTAAAAACAGTCACTTGACTGATTTTGACTGAAAGGATTACTCGGCACAGAATGTATGCTTGTATAGGAGGGTTAATAAACTAAAAGATGTTGTTAGCCTACCCATCTTTTAATATCTTTTTTTTACTGTAAATAAAAAATGAGATTGTTGCACTTTTGATAAGACCTAAACAGCGTCATGGCCAAGTTTGGCTTGTTGCCATGTATCTAGATGAAGATGCATCTCTAGGAAAGAATGCAAAATCCAGACACCACTTTCTTTGGTTGTGTACAAAGTCTATGGAGAGTTGCATGCATTTTAAAAGAATTTTTTAACAAAATTGGAAATGTTTCTCAGTCCCAGATTCATGTTTTTTCCACATTTTTGCAATGATTGACCTTCATTGTGATAATAAATGTAAATGTAATAAACAATTGGTGTCAGGAAACACAATTTCTTTCCCTGCTTTAAAAGAATAAGTGAAACAATGTGATTAATGTGGAAGCATTAACCCCGACTCCCTTGTGTCTTTTACGAAGTATGAACCAAGTCCGCCAAAATCCATCACCGACCCTGATTCACATTATGCTTCAAACCAAATCCGTTGAAATCCACCACAAGACCACCACTACTGTAGGTGGATTTTGATGGACTTGGTACTCACGGCTTGCCTACCAAAATCTCCAAAATGGGGGGGGGGGGATTTTGATAGAGTTGGGAAGGCTAGGGATAAGCTTAAATTACATTTATGGTCTTAATTTTCTGCCATGAAACTTTCATTTTCGGTATCTTTTTTATTTCAGAATATGCAGAACAGGGAGTGCGAGTCAATGCGGTGAAGTGAGTTCCTATTTATGTCTAGCTTCAATTTTCTTCACTTTTAGAAAGGTTAAGATCTCACACACTAGCACGTTTGTTTATAGTGTAAATCGAGGATTTTCTTTTTTCCCTAATCCTCATTCCTTTGGTGGTACTCTAACTTTTTAGCAACAGCTCTCATTGGTTTTGTACACGGATTTTAATCGTGGACGTTCGGTCAATCGTGGACCCTTTGTTTGTGCCCTAACCCTTTTGTCCCTAGTCCACGATTGCTAGTGTTTGCATACTCACACACCCACACAAAATTACTGCTCGAATGAAACTCACATGATGCTGTTTATTTTGTTTCAGTCCTGGGGCCACGATGACGCCGCTCTTCGAAAGAAATGGTGCTGAGATAGATAAGGTATGACTTATATGAACCTTTCTTCTAAAATGCTATCCAACTTATTCCCAATCGCAGTTATTTTATGAAAGAAATTCCAATATTGAGGGTTCTTTTTTTTCTTCAAATTCACCCATTAAATCGTTCACAAAGGTATGCTGCAAATGTTTTTTTTCAACTGATAAAAATAATGGACAATAGTTAAAATTTGAGAGAATAATATATCCAATTGCTGTAGGGCACTGTATTATAAAAAAAAAATACAAAAAGTTGAACTTGGACATACATGTAATAAAAAAAAACAGCATATAAACAAATTGAAATGTTGACTTGAATCTTTCTTGAATTTTCAACAGGTAATTGAGTTGAGTCAGAAGCGCCACCCCTTGGGCCGGCCTGGGGAGGCATCTGAGGTTGCCAAGGCGATCGTGTTCCTGGCATCTGATTCGGCTGCCATGGTAACAGGCTGCTGCTTGGCCGTCGACGGAGGGCGCTCTGTCCTGCCAGGCGCGCCCCTCGCGCCGATCCAGGAAGATGCTACGGTGAAATATCCCGTGTAAAAATGGAAAAAGTATGGACATTTGTCTACTATATGTAAGAGATGGATATGCCCTACTTAGTACCCTCCCCTCCTCCATTTTGTATATATCTCTTGTGCGTATCAAACCATCTAATATCCTAGAAGTTTGGATAAATAGAAATGTGGTGGGATAGATAGAAATGGGTGGGATAGATAGAAATGTAACATCTTGTCTGGAACTTTCACTTTGATGTTTTCTGTTATTTAAAAAAAATAAGTCCCTTAAGATTGTTGAAAGACTACCAGTTAAAATCAACTGTGTCTGTGCGATGGGGCCATGGGCGTCGCCAGGATTTTTTCTACAGGGGGGCAAAGCACATTTTTTTAACCCAAAATCCCAATTTTGTTCCCAGCATTTTCCCGATTGATCATTTTTGGAGGGTGGGCAAGGAAATTTGCCCCCATCCCATTAAATAAACAACAATATGATTTAGCCCCTCTTTTTCTTTTCCTATTTTCCTTTTTTTTCCTCCTTTTTTTTTGTTTTTTTTTTCTCGTTGGGGGGAAGGGGGGGAGCGCCCCCTGCCCCCTCCCCCCCCCCCCTCGCGGCGCCCATGGTTGGGGCTACTTCTTAGGTTTGATATTTTGATATCCAAATACCATATAATTTTATTTGGTGCATAATTTGCGTGCAACATAATTGCAAATGATTACAAGAAGAACACTCCTAATTTGATCTAAAATAGAGACGCACTGGGACACTGATCTGTAATGTAGTTGCTTATTTTAACAACTGTAAACTTTATTTACATTTCATAAATCGTAAAAAAGCTTGATTGTTGATTTACAACTTAATGCAGCAGCTTGTGTCGAGTTGAAATCGTGCCAAAATATTGATAAGTAAGTTATACAAGGTTTAATAACATGTGTTTCTAATGGAAACTAAAATATTGAAAAACCTGCAGCTATTTCAACAAGCAGCATTTGTTCAGCGGTTGAAATGTAAGTTTAAAGCAGCATATGCGTAATAAAGGAACTTCATTTCCAAAAAATGGAGGATTTATTTTATAAATTGAACTTATAAATTAAATATTCCCTACACCTTAGATTAAACAATTGGCAATAAAATATCAAATAGCAAAAACCTCATGCCTGACAAAATGGACCTTCATCTCATGTTTGTAACTGTAAACAGCATTATTCATGACAAAAGTTACAGTACTATTTCAGCAAGATTATACTCGAAAGAAATCTTGAAGAAGTAAAACTCTGGAAGCAAGAAAGTCACGCTCCACAGAAAGTGCCATATAGGCCTACTTGGACTTTTAAGATGTCAAACTCTTACAATTCGCAGACAGAAGTAGTGTGATAGCCGCTCACTTTGTATCAGTCTGTGGTTTGGCCTTCGTTATAAAAACGGGAATACTACAGCGACCCTGGCCCATTACACGTGATTAGTTGGGCCTTGCACATTAATGTCCTTGGATGCCGCGGGCTTAAAACAGTCGTCAACATAATTTACGGTATATGGTGAGTCACTTTAACGGTGGGATTTGATGTGGGTGGATACTTCTGAGGTAGTTCCCTCCTTCGCTTCGAACTTGGAGAAGCTGCGATAGGTGGGAAAAAAATGAAGCATAATTTTAATTAACCTACAATAGAATTGCAACGGATGAAGAGATCAATTCACAAAATCGTTTCGGTTGTAGACAGATCGCACGGCACTGAGACGCGAATTCTCTTTGAACGCACACGTCAAAAACTTAGTCATGAATACTTTATTGTGTTCTCTGCATACTTGCAGGAAATGGATTTTTGGTCTGACACATCTTTGATGACAGTTTTAACAAACTTTTGTCTAGGCCAGGACAATTTTTTTCGGGGGTGGATTTTTCATTATTGTCCGAAGATATAAAACAAAAATAAATAAACTATATTTTGATCACAGAATATTAATTTTCAACTGTCACTGCAACACTTTATTTCCACCGATTTGAGAACAATCTGACGAGAATTACACAAATTCATCATCAAAATTTCATTTCGTTCATCAAAAGGAATCGGCGTTCATCAAAAGGAATCGGTGAAATGATGACAGAAAATTTAGACTAGTATGAACATTTCATTTTTTATTACCTCCGCCAAGGAGGTTATGTTTCCATCGGATTTTGTTGGTTGGTTGGTTGGTTTGTCTGTTATTACAAGATAACTTAAAAAGTTGTGGACGGATTTGCATGAAATTGTTTTTTAGGGGTGGTCCTTGGTACAACAAGTACAAATCGATTAGATTTTGAAAGTGTTTTGGATCTGGGTCTGGATCCAGGATTTTATTTTAAGGATTCTTCACTATTTATGCGAGTATTTCTTTTTGTACTGACAATATGGCGGGGAATTGTTCAGCCTGGGCGGAGGTTTGCGCTCATGCGTTCCATTGTTTCTGATTTTATTAAATGAGCACCGAAAACAAATGACATTCGCACATAGACGATGTCGCTGGGTTTTTTTTAAAAGGCAGTTTTGTCCATTTCCAGTGTTTTACGTACCTTAGCATATGGTGTAGTACTTGGACTGTTTGACGGGATCATCCTTAAACTTCTCAAATCTCATATCACAGGTGCATGTCATTCCCATGGGGTGAAGGCAACCTGGCAACAGTAAGAATAACAAACAGATTAATCATCAATAAGTCAATACAGGTCTTTAATCCTTTTGTCGTAAGGTCAAGGATTTAATAGACGCATGAATTATTATTCCAAGCTCCAGATTTTACGAGTGTTGCGCTTCCCCGTTAGTCGGGCGGGGCGGGGAGGTGGAGGGAGGTGTTTCTTAGAACATCCAAGGGCGGATCCGGCCGGGGGGCAACGGGGGCCATGACCCCCCCCCCAAAAAAAAACCCCGAATTTTTGTTAAGTGACGTCGCAATAAAGCAGGCACTGCGTAAACCACCATCTTTTCCTCAAACAAAATTGGTTAAGGGTTCAGAAATTGCCTCAGATCGCACCACAGAACATCTAGAATCCCAACAATTTTCGTGGCCCTTGAGCAGGCCCCGAACCTCACGCCGTTAATTTTTGGACCCACTTTTTGGGGGACCAATTTTTTGGAGGGCCCCAAAATTGTGTTCTGGATCCGCCCTTGAGAACATCCAAGCATTAACAACCGTGCTTGCTTTAGCGAACGATAACTTCAACTTATTTGACCATCAAATAATTATATCTCACCAAATACTTTTCTGGCCGCACTTCAGAAACTAAAAAGTTCTCTTTTGGACTTACTTGCATATTGTGGTGGTCCCTTGTTGCGTCTTCCCCTGCCTCTTCCTTTGCCCTTTCCTTTCCCTTTCCCTCGTCCCTTCCCCCTGCGTCGGCCCTTCCTCTTCCCCGTTGTTTCCGTCTCCCCCTGGCCTTCCTCACCGGTGCCCACCGATCTCTTAGCCTGCAGCGTCTCCATCAGGCTTCGCCTCTCGACGCGGTGATCTGTCAGGTCCGTCTCGGTGTCTGCCACATCCTCGGTTTCTGCTACCGTTGCCATGGCAACGAGGACGCAGAGCCCAAGGAGCGAGAGGTAGAGAAGGGCTCGTGATGTCATGATGACGTTTTCTTGCTCCTATACGGGTAAAAATAAATTGTATAGAAAGAGTTATATTTTTTTTAAATGAGACAAAAGTTCGGCTTGAAAAGGGAAACATCACAACACCTTCGCAATGCACGGCTTGGAATTCCAAAACTCCATAAGTGTTGGATAGTTTCTTCACTAAAAAATACCAGCAGTAATAACCAAAACTCAAAATTGTGGAGCACATAACAAAAGTAGTCCTACAAAGTTTGGAAGCAGCCTTACCGTATTTCTTGCAGTTTTGTTTCGGTACTTGTGTTGACGTCGAGATAATTGGTCAGCCAGCGCGCGCCCACCGCCTTATATCTGCAGCGATTGGCCCTGAACCGCCCACGCACCGAACTTGATGTAACTCTGATTGGAGGACGTGTCACGCGCGTCAGGCCGAAGAGACCAATTATAGCGCATTGGAGGTTGTGACGTATGTAAGCCTTGGCCGTGATCCAAGTTTAGCCAAAACCGGACTATCGGTTTGGGGGTCACTTTTTACGACTGTGTGCATTTTCTCCTAATTTCCAAGGATCTTTTGTGGGTTTATCGTAGACAGTAAACAAATTATTTTTTAAGACTTTCAAGGGAACACGTGATGTGAGTCTCAAAATCCACTTGCCAGTGCTCCCTTTGTGAAAAGAATTTACCTTTACGCTGGGTTAAAATTTTAACGGTAATGCTAGGTTCACACATTCCCGTTTTTAAGCCGAATCGCCGCCAATGGCAATTCTTGAGGAATCGGGGAATTATAAATGGTTCTTGGCTGTCTTGGGATGATTCTGTTAGTTTGGTGAAAGATCGTTAAAAATCGGGAAGCGCCCAGACAATTTTGGACATGTTCAAAATTGTCGGGGTGATTCGGAAACCAATTTCAATTCTTGGTTTATTCTTGTTGTATATTAATTACTAATTCTGGATATTCTTACGGAATTCTTACAAGTTTCGTAGAGTTATTCTTGGTACATGTATTAATAAACAGTCCAGAATCATGCCGAATCATTACGAATGTTTCAAGAAATGTACGACTATTAAATTACGAGTACACTAAATCGGCATCATTCTGGGTCATTCTGGATGATTCTAGAATTATTCCTATATTATTCTTGACAAAATCGCTATAATTCGGTTTTATTCTGCACTAAATCGCAATCATTCGACTTTATTCGATCTGATTCGGCTTCCAATTCGTACCTATAGTTCTTGATTATTTTTTGTTTAATTCTTAAGTTATTCTTACGGACGATCGGGGCTCATTTCTCCCGATGCCATCAAGAATTTTTATTTGGGATAGATCGGTGTATTCGTTGCAATAATTCGGGAATGTGTGAACCTAGCATAAGCGCAAGTCCGAAATGTCTGAAAATTCCATTTCCAATTGAAAAACATTGAAGCCTTGATACAAATCCTTTCAGAATATTCCAATCCAGAAGCACGAGATCGATTTTTATGCCAAAACTGAATTTCAGAGTGAACTCTTTTTGTTTTCTCGAGAAGGAACCCCTTGTTTGTTCACCTGGCCTGATCGTCAACTTCTTTCATCATACGCCAGTCAGAGTTATTCCCAATGGTGCCATTACGGATTGTCTTGCGTGACAGCTTCATAATAATGCATAAACCAATTTACCAAAAGATTGTTTCCATGTGTGGCGGGAAAAGTGTAAAAGTGAAGTGACTTTCCATGCATTCCAGGTTCCGTAGTATCCGTATAAAAAAGGGTCAAGCGATTTCAACCGGTCTCATCATTTATCAAAATCAAATCTGGCTCCAATTAAATCCAAACTCTACAGCAAAACGTAGGTTTTTCTATTCTTTTTTTGGGAGGGGGTTTTCACTTATTTATCAATGTATATGAACCGTGGGTGCATGGCGCCTACATTGTTAAGAGTTTCAGTGTCAATTTTGTGGGTTTCTAAAGGGACATCTATCATCCCGTCGTCCCGTAGCCTTTTTCAAACTTAATTGGAAATTTTCCTTTCTCAAGAAAATCAATCAAGTCAAGTTTTGACTTGTGGGCGGTGGCAATATTTACGGTTGAATTTGAGCTTTTACAATACCGGGGATTTATATTTCCTGGACAACAGGTCTTCAAAAGGCCTTGACTTGTTTTATTCCAAAGTTGATCAAAACACGGTAATTATAAAAAAAAGATTATCATCTAAGCTAGGTATTTCTATGAAATTGTGACCCCGGGCGTTTTTCTTCAAATCTCATAATCGTTTTAATTAGTGAAAAGAATTGTTAAGTTATGACCTCCGAAAAAATGCCTCGACAATCCTCAGGACTTTGCGGCCTGGACGAGGGCACTGGTCAACGGCCGGCGGTCCAGTTCCTGGATCTCCTTGTTGCTTGGTAGTCAAAAGATTATTTTGGTGACGGCCAATACATAAGTGTACACGGAGTGACCAGTGTGAGGTCACAATTTGCCACGATTTCACTTGTTGAAATTTGACCCAAATGTCCACAGTGAACGTGACGACGTCTAAAGACTCCGTGCATATCGCATCTCCGGAGTCTTAAGGGATTTCGGCAATTCGTCCGGATTGATTCAAAACACTTCTTTTTTTTCTGTGGAAGGACAGATTTTACGCAAAACTGAATTTATTTTGCCTTCCCCCGGCCCAAAACCGCAAGAATGCGTGTGAACTGATCAAAACAAGTTGGAGTGATGGAGGTGATGAAGATATCATATGCCTTTCGGGATTCGAGCTTCTCGAAAGAGTTTACAATAAATTGTGAAGTCTTGTAGTGTTTGCGAGCTGCACGGATTTCGCATTGGCAAAGCTTCGCCTATTTTCCTCGCGAAACTTCCGATCACGTTGGTTAGGTATTTGGAGCTGTTGCCGGTAGCGAAACAAATGTTGTTGGTTCGAATGCAACTCAGTTGACTGGCGTGCAATTGTCCTTTCTGAAAAAAAAAGAGCAACTTGACGAGATGACAATAGATGGCTCGCCCTCTCTGTGAAAGTTGAATGATTATCAAAACATCAAACTCTGTTCATCCATTTCGAATCGCTTTTTACCGTTGTTGACATGCAGTCTTCGCCGCTTGCTTCTTCCGATTAATGGTCACCGGAAATAGAAAATTGGAGGACGAAGACCAAACGGGAAAAAATGTTGCAACCTGACGCCACTTCCGCGATTGAGAGTCAAGAACATTTTCTAAGTATTTCCTAACAAATTGGAAATATTTCTCAGTCCCAGATTCAAGTCTTATCATCATACTTGCAATGAATGACCTTCATTGATGATTTTTTTTGAAGAAAAAAGTGTCGTCAGGTTGCAACATTGTTTTTCCACCAAACGCACTGGGTAATAACTCTCGAAGGAACTCAAGCAAACCGCATAATAACTTTAACAGTTATACCAACTACTTGGAACTGTAGATTCCATCGGGGTCACCGATATGGACACCGGCTGGAGTGGGCGCTTATAGGTTGACGTAAGCACAATTTTTGTCGGAAATGAAATAAATTGTTCAAGGGCAACTAATAACGTTCCATATCACGAACGTTTAAATTGATTACTTTTATTGTTTGCTAGTGGGCGTATATAATATCTCATACAAAACTGGAGCACAAATAATAGTTATGATGTCTATTAGGCGGGCGCCGGGCAGGCGCGTTTTGTTTGCCCGTTGCACAATGGATATTCGTCCCGTTTATCATATTGTCAAAGTCCCCATGTTGCTTCTATCAGCGTCCCGATTTTCCTATTTAAATCTCTAGCCTGTTGCATTCTGTCAGTCTGCACCCCTTGGTTAATGACGGTCGGCTATAAAGGTCTTTCAAAACTGACTAAAGTGATATCGTCCTCTCTGGTGACATCCGATAAATCATTTTCAAAATTGAAAGTTTTTTAATTGGGGAAACAAAACTGACGTCTGCTTCAAATTTTTGTGTCAAAGAATTAGGCAACTTTTTTTGTTTGTCTATTACCTTGACCCAAACCCGTCTTATGGACTTCACTAAGCTGGGCCACATAATTTTGACCACCGTCAAAAACCTGATCCCTATACACTGCCATTTGCCGGTCCTCAAAATCAATTATTTAAAGGATTATTCAATTTTTTATTTGACACTCTGTCAATCGTCAGATCAATCATTTTTTTTTTATAGTTTACCGTGACCCGGCGTTTACAGGTGCGCATATGGAGGGTCATTTTAAGTTGTTGGTTTTGTGAGTGTCCGAAATTTCTTTCAGTCAGCACGATTCTTAAAAGGCGTGCGTGACCTGGATAATTCCCATGATGACTTTCAGTAAGTACAGCCTTTGGTGGTGACCCATATGACACCTCTTTTTTGCACTATGCAGACTTCTCGGCTATGTCCGGACGAAAGTCAGGATGATAGGCCCCCTTCCATCTCTTGGTACGGTGAGATGCAGAACATTGTCAGCATCTGCATGAATTAATTTTTAATGATTTCCCCTCTGTTTTTTTTTTATCGCGCTGAGTTTCCTCCCGACCGTAGTGAAAACTGCCAAAACTATCCGCCGGCTGCAGTGACATCATGTCTCGCATATGCTGGTACAACGGCGGATCCAGAACACAATTTTTTTTAGGGGGGGGCAAAAAAAAAATGTTTGGTTCCCAAAATGTGGGTCCCAGGTCCCAAAAATTACGGCGTGGGTTTCAAAAAAATGAATTAGATGCTCTGGGGTGCGATCTGAGGCTATTTCTGACCACTTTAACCAAATCTTTTGGAGGAAAAGATGATGGTGTACGCAGTGCCTGACTTTATTGAGACGCCACACACACACCATTTTTTTTTGAGGGGGGGGGGGCATGTCCTCATTGAGTCTTTACAAACAGCAGCCCTGAAACAACACCAGTGAAATCAGCCCTGAAACAATACCAGTGAAATAAAACAGGAAAAATTACATGCTTAGATTTCGAAGGTAGACTAAGCCTTAGGAAAGGAATTGAGGAATTATTAAAAGCATCCTGCCCTTTTCAGCCAGTTTGCTCGAGTTGAAAAAGCGGAGCGCAGTTTAGAAATTCGTAGTGCTGCGGGGGAGTTCTTTTTGTGTCCGTGATAACGATCTCTGACGAGTTTGAACAGCCATAGGCCTAAATAATTATTATCCATGACTTTTAATTATTTTACCCAGTCTAACTAGAAGAATACAAGAACTTCCTCTCATGAGTTTCTGTGTAGCGCCCTCAAGCGGTGTAAAATAAATCTTTCCCTGGTACGCGCGCCTGGGAGGGAAAAATGAACGGTGAGATATTAATAAAGTGGTCAAGGCACCAGCGAAGGTTCCCTTGGAGTGTTTCTTTGTATAATCGATCCAGAAAAGACTCCGAAAATCATGAAAAGCTGATAAATCTGACGACTTTTGCAAGAAAGACGGACTCCGATGAATGCTTTATATATCAGAGAAGTATGTTATTTTGAAATATGTAACATATTATTCTTTTAATTGGGTGAACTAAGTGTTTCATTTTACAAATGCACATCGCTGTTGATTTTGTGCAGTGTTCTGCGTATGCTTTGCTATGCAGGAAGTGAATTTACACGCATGGCTGACTTGCTTTCGTTTAGTTTTACCATGGAGCTGTGCTTTATAGCTCCATGGTTTTACCTAGCATGGTTTTAGTATAGCGCGTACTCCAGTTTTGTCGTTTTGGTTTATCGGTAGTGGCTTCTGAACCGGTACCGCTTCCCGATTTCACGAGGCTATGGAACCGGCAATTGATCCAAATGAAATGACGTCAGATCTTGACATCATTTTATTTGGGAATACTTAATTTAGGCCCTATTTCTAAAAATAATAATTAATACAGTCAGTGTGACTGTGACAGTTCTGGATCATTGACCGTTCCTGATCATTTGATAAATAGAAATTAAATCTTGCAAGTGAAACCAAACTTTTTTTCAAGAATTTTTTTCACCAATTCGAAGCTCGGAATGGATGTTGCCTCCGGATGCCACTTCAGCAGTACAAAGTCTTTGGAGAGTCAAGAAAATTCGACCTTAATGGAGATGATGCATCAGGTTTCAAGTAGCAAAGGTTGCAACATTCTTTCCACAAGTTCTATCATTTCGCAATTGTCGGGGATTTTTTTTTTGGAAATCGCTTTAAGTTTACCCATGATCTACATCCGTAAACGTGGCGTCAATAACAGCGCCTAGAGTCGCATAAAAAACACTCGAAATGTTTATGCGACACGTCATTTCTCCAGTATTTGAAGAACACTTACATTGTACATCTGAAGAAAGTTTAGGGGGAGAAATGACCTCGACTTGTTATTTTACAGAACCAATTTTTTTAAAAACTTTTTGTACACTGTACATACATGTAACTTATGTACAGTACCGGTATGTACGTACATGTATGTTGCAGCGGGCTGCACCATTGGTGCAAACAAACATGTTGTCCATTTCAACTGATGCATTTTTAATTGCATCTAAAGTTTCCTTATCCACTTCCAACTTTTCCTGTAAAAATATTTTATGTTTTGGAATCTTTTAATCACACATTGAAGATCAATGAAACGATCAACCTTGCCTGAATAATAACCCCAAATAGTTTTGTTTTTTTGTTTTTTTTCCCCAGATTTAGAAGTCAAGATAAACCATGAAGTTGCCGCCAGCTAAACTTGTCTTGACCTGCACCGGCAATGTTTCTGATAAAGATCTTGAGGAGAGACTAGCTAAGATAAAGACTGCACTCGAAGGTCTATCAAAATCCAGTAAGTTTCAAGAATTTGCGTTTTCAAGTGTTAAGGTTTTGCGTTTTTTAAGTTTTAAGGTTTGGTTATAGTTTTTATTTCACTTTAGGAATGTACAATGGAGAGAAGGATGCAAAGCAGCTCTTTGCCGATGGGCAATTCTGTAAATTCAAACGTTCATGTCAGACACTTTGAGCTGATTTTGAAAAAGTGAATGTGATACATCAGTAATATGTGACATCTAATGAGTAGAAAACAATTACAGACCAATGCAAACTAAGGTACATTGTACATGTACCACCACCTTAAAGAGGTTGTGGAATGCTGAAAGTCGTTTTGTTTTTCATATTTTTTTATTGTAGAGTAGACCCATATATATCATAATGACAAACTCCTATTCTTTTGTAATGTGCGTTTATATGTTTATAAAACTGAAATTCATCGAGTAATTTGTTGGTCGGTGAGCGCATAATTGAAGTCAACAGTCGTCCGTTTCTTCGTAAAATCAGAAAAATCAAGACGTAATAAACAGGACTCGTTTATACTACGCTGCATACGGAGTCCTGTTTATTATGTCACGATTCACTATGTTTTGTTTGCTGCCCCCAACGACGACTTTTACACAAATTGCACGTTCGGGTCGAAACAGGACCTGAAAAACAGCTCTCAAAAGTACCTTTTGTATTAATTTCATGACAGAAACAATAGTCGTTTTTATTTCATCACACCTTAGGCTACATATACCCAAAAAATGATGGAAATGTCTTCAAGCATTCCACAACCTCGTTAACGACCTTGTACATGTACATCATGTGGTCAGACATATGTTGGATTTTACGGAATTGCCCAGAAGTCAAACTAAGCATTGGCTTCAACATGGGTCGAAATTGTTTACATTTTTGTTCTGGGCGTCTTTTGCCGTGAAGTTTCGTTCATTTTCCAAAATCCAGCATACCGCAAGGTACCAGTCACACTCTTTTTTTTCATTTGAACTCAATTTTTGATTTCTAGTCCCCTGCAATCCTTAATCCATCATGATGCCACATGTACCCCAAAATATGGCTGTGGTTAGTTTTGTTTTCTTGGTGATTGGGGCTGACTCAGGCTTTTTTATTTCTGTGGGTTCCTTAAGTACGTCCGGATGTATCAATCTTAGGGGATAATCAGATCGTAATCAAAGAAGTTTATTATAACGTGGAATATTTAAGATTGTGTGACATTTAGCGCACATACTTTACTGAGGAAACAGTTTTAAATAACCTAGCAATATGAATGATTGTCTGGTTTCTTTCATGTCATTAGGGGATATTACAGGGGTTTTAAACACTGTCCAAGAGTTCTGAATAATAAATGACAGTCAAGGATTTTAATTTTTTTTTTTGTTCTGTGTAGTTCTATGTTACAATTGATTTATTTTGTCTTTATTTCTGTTTTGTCCAACAGAAGGTAACTCTGTGAACCTGTCCAAAGTTGAGCCATGGAACAGTGTCCGCGTCACCTTCAACATCCCAAAAGAAGCTGCAGCTCGTCTCAGAGAATTGGCCCAGCGAGGCGACCTCAACCTTCACAAGCTTGGGATTCTGACGGTGCAGGTTGAAAACGGGGAGACCATCTCTCTCCCACCTCCCCCACCTGAGGCACAACGTAGCCTGTTCTCACCCCCTCCACCGACCCCGTCAGGCACACCCCAGCTGCCTCCTGGCCCTCCCCTTGTACCCCCATCCCCTACTTCCGTGTCCTCGCCAGTTGTTCCAGCATTGACTCCCACTCCAGGAATGATGGTCCCTGGACATGGACTAGGAGCATCAGTGACAGGCCCAAACTTCGCCGTACCTGGAGTTTCTGTCCAGCAGATCACCAGACCCTCCCTCCAGCATGTCCAGGGTTTACAAACCCAAGGAGTCGCCTCCCTCTTCTCTCCGCAAGGAGCTGGAAACCTCTGGAATTCCATGGGTGTTCCCCAGCAACGCCCTCTCCAGCCTCCGCCTAGTTTCTGGAATCAGATTCCTCAGTTTTTCCCACAGGTGAACATGACACAGGCCAATCAGCCTCCTCAAGTCTTACCCAGCGGTCCCCAAATTCAACCTGTGTCGCAACCAAAGCCACAACCCAAAAAGAGGCGTAAAAGAACCAAGAAGGCGAACATACAACCCCCTGAACTGGCTGTAGCAGCAGGCCAGCCTCTGCTACCACTCCCTCCTCACCTGCAGTCGCTGCCAACTACAAGTACAAGTACCCAAGACAGTACAGACAACTTCAATACCAGCAAACCGTCAAATCTAACTCTACCACCAAGCCTTATTGACAACCCGATCAGTCCAAATACACCACCATCAACTGCTATGTCCACAAGTGCAACTACCACTGCACCGGTAGTTGCATCATCTGTTTCACCAGGAACCCAGTTCTCCTTCACCGATATCCCCATATCAAGGACACTTGTCCCAAGCCCACAGACACAGCTGCAGCTTTTGCAGAAGAAGACAGACGTGGCCCTCACAAGCCCCCTGTTGGTTAATCTTCTTCAGAGCGATATTTCTGCCAAGCAGTTCCCCTTCTCAAATTCTTCTGGGGGTAAGACTACATCTACCGGGACTGACACCCCAACAACTGGACAGCCAGGACCATCAAGCCAAGAAACACTGGCATCCCCAGCTCCTCCCATAAATTCAAGTTCACCATTTATGATAGGAAATGGCATTGGCACCCTAACAGCCCCAAACTCTGTCATTCCCAATATGTCCCCATTTGTAACATCCCAGGGAAATATACCAGGTTACATATCAACAGCAGGTCAGTTTATACCGCCAAGCACTCTGTTGCAAGCCCAGTCAGGACAGTTGTCCCAAGAGCAGCTGCAGTTTCAACTCAGTCAGTTGTCAGCTGCGCAGCTTTCGCAAGTGCAGGCACACCATGCTCAATCCTTTCAAGGTCACATGCCACAGGGTCCAATAATGCCAGGTCCGAATCAGATGCCTCCGAATCAGATGCCTCTGAATCAGATGCCTCCAGGTCACATGCAGCCCTTTCAAATGCCTGGTGGTCATCATCTGCCAGGCCAACCCTTTCTAGGCCCTATGCCTCATAGCCAACTCCCAAATGCCAGAATGTCCATTGGGCCAATCACAACTCATGATCCTATGTCACAGGGTCAGATGAGACTTGGAGGACCAATGCACATGGGGCACATGCCTCGTCCTCCAATGTCAGCAGATCGTGGTCAGGTACTACCAAACGACCCATCACCGAGTCAGAGTAGAGGACATCTGCATCCTATGGGGCATCTTCAGCAAGCCATTGCTCCTCTTGTGTCAACAAGTAATGTCCCAGGTCCTCCCTCGGCCAATCCAATGGATACTTGGAATACAGATGGCACCACTGTTACTGCTCCAAGCTCATCAGTTAAAGAAAAACAAGAATTGTCGATTGATCCTCAAGCAAAGAAGGCGGAACAAATTAAAGTTTCAGATGCTGGCACATCACAGCCTGGATCATCTCTTGAAATAAGCAGAGATAATTCCAAGAAACCTGATGCAGCAAAACAGCCTGAAGAAGATGGTCATGTGTTTGATGAAGAGGCTGCACTTCTTGGAATGACAGAGGCTGAAAGAGACACCATGGCAGTCGCAGCCATCATTGCCAAAGAAGCTAAGATGGCAGCTGATGCCAAAAATGGCAAAGCCCAGCAAAGCAAAGAAGTGCCGCCTCCAAAACCTGAGCTACAATCGCCTGTTAATAGAGCAGCCACTCCTACTACCACAGTATCAGTTAGTGATGGAACTGCTTCAGTTGCTCAACAGGCAACATCTAGTCCCAGTGCACCATCAACAAGAGGTTACACAGAAAGTCATTTCAGTCAATCATCCTCACGAGGTGGACTGCCAACGCCACCTGTTGCTGATAGGCGTTCATCAAATTCACCTGTTCGCTTGTCTCCCCCTAAGATGCCAGAGAGTGTGAAGCAGAGACGGACTCCTCCATCTTCAAGTGCTAGACCAGTCCAACACCAGCAGTCACAATATGGTCCCATCCCGGGTAGTTCTCCATCTTCCATGTCCTCGGGGATTGCTGGTTTACAGACTCTCACCTCAAGGACCTTCTCTGCATCAGCACAACCCTCAATCCGTGACATGGCAATAACAAGAAACCCAGAGCACAACACCCTTAGTCAGTTTCTGAGCAGTGTGACTCCACCAACAGAAATCCTTCAGATGGCACCACTGTTCCGCAGCAGCAAACCGCAGGACACGGCACCTAAATCAGCCCAAGCATTTCCGCAGGGTCCCACAGCTGCCCCTAATGACTGGCTTTCACTAGCATCAGTTGATGCTCAGAAGCCTCTTCCTCTACCTGCTCAAATTGGTGCAAGGACTCCGATGCAGCCTGCAGAGTTCAGTGCAGCAACTGAAAGAATGCTTGGCAGCATTCTAGATACACAGAAGCCTACTCTTGCTAACATTGAGCGTCCACCTAATCAGCCAAGGGTGATCACAACAGAGGGTATTAACTTCATGCACAAATTGGTCGGAAGGGCACCTCCATCAAATATCCAAAATCAAACTTCACCAGGAGATGCACCAGCTTCTAAAAAAGACAGTTTTGATCAGGCAACCTCAGGTGATCCGGTCAAAAGGGAGGACAAATCTCAACTCAAAGCACTTCTGAATGAGATTGTAATCCCAGAGAAATGCCCTTATGAGAAGCAGTTCTTGTCAGATGATTCAAAGGCTGTAAAGCCCCAGACCACTTCAACACCCACTTCAGCTGACTCACACAGTCTCTTTCCCCCAGCCACATCACATCAAGTGGACGCATGGCTTGGTTTTAATCATCCAGCAGTGTCAGTAGCACAAGCTGCTGCAAGGAAAACTGATAGCATATCAAGTAATATCACCTCCATCTATATTCCCCCACCAGTCATTGGCCAGCAGCAGCAACAACAGCAACAGCTAAAGCAACAACAACTGCAGCAAAATAATCAGCCATTGCCAAAAGTGCAGCAAACTGCAGAAAGCTCTAGTGTTGTGACAACAGCATCAGCATTGGCTTCTCAAAGAGGGATCATATCATCACCATCGGGCTTCGGAGTGGAAGGTAAAACCAGCCAATCAGATAGTGGTGTGAAGAGCTCCATCCAAACTCCTCCACCTATGTTTCAGAGTCACTCCATGGGCACTTTGTCCCAGGCTGTAGCAGCCCACATAGCTGATGAGAACATGCTGCGATTTTCCCAGCAAGGTCTTCCTAGCCAGGCTGCAGAAAGTATGGCTAGAGACTCCTCTATAGCGAGACCTTCACAATTTCTACAACAGTCCTTTCCTCCTGGTATGTTGGCAAAGTCACCAATTCCTCATCCCCAACCACCTTCCCTGCCGGAAACCCCAATGACAGTTTTGGAAAGAGCCCCCAAAATTTTGCTGTCACCAGCCACTCTTTCAACAGCTTCAGAAGAATTGATCAAAAGCCTTGGTGCTCATGGTACTATAGCCACCCTAACACCTGAACCAGAGGCTGCCCCAGCTGCTGAAGCTGTTGATACAAAACAAGATAAGTGTTCTGTAGTACAACCACCTGCTCAACAGTTGCCGCAATTAACATCCCAGAAGCCTGTTGAAGATGCATGTCCTGATCCTGAGGCATCTAAGAGCATGGACGGAAAAGCACCTGTACATGCAAGTACAGATAGCAGCATCCCCAACTTAGAATCTGCCATGATGCAAACCAAAAACCAGTCCTTTAAGCCTTCATCTGGGACACCCCGACCACCAACACCTGCAACACAGTTAAAGGTTGAACAGCAGGTACAACATACTGTGGCCACCCCTGAAGTTGAAGCAACAGTAACAGAACCACCTGCAACGAATGCTCCAGTCACCGCCATGACAACCTTTGAGTCGGCAGCAATGACGAGTGTAACAACATCATCAACAACTGTTCAATCAACAACTGAAGTTTCACATCTGATGCAGATGTCAAAGATGACCCTTTCACAGGTGATGGCAACATCAACTGCCTCAGAGCCAGATACTGGAAGCCATCCTGAAGCAAGCATTTCATCAATGCACCCTTCAATTCTGATCCAACAACAGCCTGCAATTCAGACACAGCCAGCTTTGCATGACTCAGTTCCTCCATCAGGAGAAAGGGGAAATGCTTTACCATCTTCAAAAATACCAGGACCAGTTCCGCACTCTGAGACTGTGGGATTAAAATCCTTGGACTACCAGACCTATTCATCCACTAAGCCAGCACTAGAGAAAACTTTAAAATCAAGTCCAGAGAAATTTAAGCAACTGAATATAGAAGCAACATCAAATTCTGATGAGTCTGAAGCTGACAAGAATACACAACAAATGCACAAGAAGGCTGCAGGGGACAAGCGTATGGGACAACAGATTAAGACATCTCCTGTACCTGTGGCCAGTTTAGGCCATGCGACAACAACACCTCCTGCAACTGTTACAACACCTGTAAAACCTACAATTTTCTCATCAGCTTCAAGCACATTGGTACAAGCCCAGTCAATTATGGTCAAAACTGCTGCAATGTCTAGAACCTCTGGGATCTTGAAGGCAGCAGAGCAGACAGCACGTCCTGTGCGATCCAGAACACCACCTAGGGCATCGCTCTCAACTCTTCCTCCAAACACCTGCAACAATGAATCTCTGGGTAGTGCCAGTGCTTTACTGAGCTCTATAGCCAAGTCGGCTTGGACTGTCACCACAGCAATGGCGTCGGCAGCAAAAGCTAAGGTAGTGCCAACCCCAAAGGCGACAGATAAGAATCTAACCCGGATGCGAAGGTCTCCTGAGACACTCCCTCCGGTAGGTAAAATGACAGCTGGCGAGCGAGACAGAGGAGGTCATGAAATGCAAACTCAACAAAGCCGCACACCTCCAGCTTCAGCTAAACCCACATCCAAGACTGCAGCTGAACCCTCTCAAGAGTCCTCACTGCCTTCAGTGAAGAGTCAAGAGAGTAGCCCACCCACAAAAGGCAGTGTCCAACAACAGCCACCACACCATTCTGCACTAGTCCCAATGGAACAGCCAGTAAGCTCTGCAGTTCCAGCATTTCATGCTGCTCTCCCGACATCCTCAGCTAAAGACCTGCAGCAAACCCACTCTAGTAAAGCGGAAAATGAGAGTGCATCTGCTCAGTCCTTGGCATATTCTATAATATCAAGTCCCCCACCAGCTCCTACCATATCTTCCCCTCCCACACATCCACAAGTAGTCAAATCTCACTCAGTGCCAGGCATGGAATCCACATCACCGGTCAGGGATTCTTCAGCAAACACAGTCATATCACCTCCTCTTACTCAAGTACAAAAGCCAATGTTGCAGTCGACACATTTCCACAGTAATGTTGAACCTCATTCCCAAACATTTCAAGCTGTGCCATCTATTGAGGAGGCACAGAAGCCCCAAACCGTGAAAGAGGTGATTGCGAAAGATGACCAAAAAGTCCCATCGCAGTGTGAACCTAGGGTCTCTGTGCCACAAGTTCCACAAGCCACTGATGACAAGCAGACCATCCAAACTACTTCGGAGGCGTCTGCAGTCTCCACATTAACACCCACGTCCATTCCTATAGTTCCTAGTCACACATCAGTTGGAGAAACATCCAAGTCGTCCGGAGTAGAGACAGTTCCTCTGGGTCCCCCGAACAATCAGAATTCCCAGGATAAAGCTCCAATAAAATCGACCAATCAACCCGCTGAGGCGACAATCGTCACATCACATCCTGGTCCTACAGTCACATCTACTGTCCCTCAAACTCCCCTGATTTCGCCTTCTGCAAATGAACCCGCTACTGTAGTCTTATCAAATGATGGCAATAAAAATACACTATTGCCTGAACCACTAGCTGAATCTCGTAAACGAATGCACACTGGAGATGTAGGTGAGCCTGCTGTCAAACTGGCAAAGTCTGACACTCCAACTCCTGAAGTTGGGATGCAGGATGTAGAACAACCCCACCAGCAAGACAAAGAGGCAAATAAGGAAAGATCAACACCCACAGAAACCAGAGATGCCTTACCAATGCTAGATGGCAATAGCACCAAGCAAGATACCTTGCAAAACATTCAACCAAGTGCAGCAACTGTGGACATTTCAGGAGTAACAGGACAGCTAGGACAGTCCAAAGAAAAGCAGGAGGTACTGTCACCCACAGAGACCCATCCAGCACCAAAAGGAGTTCCCAGTGTTCCTGAGATGACAAGAAAAGTTGATCCAGCACAGCAGTGTGAGAGGACACCAGAGACCACACCACAGTGTTCATCCCAACCAAGTGTGGGCCAAGACTCCTCCAAATCTCACAAGGAAAGCGTCATCATCAAGTCGGATGTTTCACCTGAGCCGTCGCTCTTGAGCAAACCCGACCAAATCACAAACCTGGTGGAGAAAGCCATTCAGATGGATCCAGATCAAGGCTGTTTATTTGAAAAGGCATCAACATCTGATGTCTCTGCGGAAATGCCTAGATATTTGTCAGGACAGCAGAATCTGGAACATGCAGCCGAGGAAGTTGTTCAACCACCTCCCAGCCAGAAAACTGAAATGATCGCAAAACAGCCGGAGAAGGAACCGAGCAAGGATGGAGGAGTCAAAATGTCGAGGGAACCTGAGGGGGAACTGGAACCACGTAGGACGAGACACACCTCAGAGGAAGTCCCCGGTATGTCCACGAGGAGCCTTCGCAGCGGACGGAGGTCGCCAGGAGAACTAGTTTCCAAAGGGAAGGATAAAGAGAAAGAAGAGTCCCCTCCAATAACCAGAGGAAGAGGGCAGAAAGAAAAGGAGATTCCAGGCGAGTCGGAGGCCGACGCTCTGTCAAGGAAGAGAAGCACCCGCTCATCAGGAAGGGGTAAGCCTGTTTGCATCCTTTTTTTTTTCATTTTCATTTTAAATGCAAAATCAAATATTCATTTAATATTCATGGACTGTCAATGGTGCCAATCAAGTAGTCTGAAACTTGTCATCACTAAATGTTTAAAAAAGATTCTTTACACATTTTTATGTTTGATTTTGATACTTAATCTTGTTCATGTTTTTTGTTTTAGACATGTACTACGGGCCCATCCCATCCTACAAGAGACGTAAGACGAACCAGAAGTAGATGTGCGACAGCAACTTGGTTCTCAAAGCTATAAGGTGGGTAGTGCATCACTCAGTTCATTGTGTGCTCCATCCCAAGGAAATCACAAGTCAATTCAAAAGTCCTAATGTCTTTTTGTCGCAGTTCACTTCAGAATTGTGTGACTTGTCGAGGGACTGGATTACTTGTGATGGAAGAGACCAGTCCATTAGGGACTCACTTACTTTGCACCTAGGGAACGGCAGGTGCGCCTCTCCAATGCCACACAGAATGATCCAGCCATGCGTGTCATTATGTCATATGCACGTGCACGCATGTTTGTTTGTTTTAATTTCCATTCACATAAAGAAAAAAAAAAAGTTACTCAAAACGATAGAGTAACGTTAATTATACAAATTTTGTATCAAGAGCAGTATAATTATATGAATGGGGGTGACATCCAAGAGGACAAAGCCTTCCGTAGAGGAGCACCCAAGACGGCTGTCGAATTACCCCCCAAAAAAATAATTATACAATCTGTTTCGGTTGCATAACTTAAATTGAGATGTTGTTTATTTCCGGTTTTAATACACTGTATATACTTCTACGAAGTAACTGATAACAAATACTGCCTTGCTCCTTATGGACAGAAAAAGCAGTTAAGATTCGCACAGAGAAAATTCCTGTACTTGTCTAAATAAAATGGTCAACCTTTGTGCACGCATTTTGGACATTAATCACGGCTGTGATTGGTCAATGCAACCTGGGGTGGGCCTTTTGGATTGGTTTACAGGGTGAGTAAAAAAAAAACGACACCCAAATGGCGGGACCAATTTTTGAATGAAGTTTTGCCTGTAGAACTTTCAAAATCTAGGATATGAAAGCCCAGTTATTAAGCTTTCTTTTAACACAAGAATCATTCAAATCACTCATGTACCTTTCAAGTTACGGAATTTTGAACACAATCACTGTTTTAAAGTTCCGTCCACGGATCACAAAAAAGTGAGTGTTCTTCAGCAAAACAAAAAAAGTTCTCATAGGGATGCATGTGAATTGTTTTCGTTTTGCTTGAAAGAACACTTACCTTTTTTGTGAACCGTGGACTGATTTGTAAAAACGGTGTTTGTGTTCAAAATTCCGTAACTTGAAAGGTACATGAGTGACTTGAATGATTCTTGTACTAAAAGAAAACTCATCGATTGGGCTTTCATATCCTAGATTTTGAAAGTGCTACAGGCGACACTTCATTCAAAAATTGGTCCGCCATTTTGGTTTAGGTTTTTTTGACTCGCCCTGTAGACTAAAACATGACAGTTATATTTACTTTATTTTCACAACATCTCCTTTTTACAGTGCAGGAAGACATGTAGGACAATACGTGTCGGAGCACTGCCGCCATAACTCTTCAAGGAACAACAACGCAGGAGGGTTGTCGGATGGATTCATCCAAGACGTCAAGCTAAGGCCTGTGTCAAGTTCATGGGGCTGCCAAGCTGAATATTTCGGAGCAAAATAGTGTGCTGAGCACAAACAGCTGAAATAGTGCCACAAGAAACGCTGCACAAAATTCTGGTTGGTAAAAAATGATTCTGTGCTTCGCAGTTCGGTGAAATTGGACTCCTAAACTAAGGGTTAACAAAACAAAACGATATTTTCACCCAATACCAATAATATCTCAGCTCCAGGGTGTGAACGGCGTGTAAAAAAACAAAGTAATGTACTTATTTGATTAATATGAATGAATTATCTTCTTTAAATTTGACCTTTTAGAAATTTGAATGTTGTGTTATTTTCAGTGTACACTTTTTCTGAATTTTTTTTTTGCAAAGCAATATCCTTTGCATTTTCGTGTTCGATTATTTTCACCCCAGCAGTGCCAGGGAATTATTGAATACATGTAGCGCCCTCTGTTTATTATGAGGAAGTAACTGTAAGGTCATGTGATCTTGTTTGGTCACATGACCTTGGTTCAAGCTGTTACAAAACTGTATTTTTTCCCTATTGAATTGTTTTACAGTACTATGAAATTAAACCATTGAACCATATCATTCCTGGCCACACAAAATGAAGAGCCACATTTTATTACATTGATAATCCAGACGAGGATGAATTTTGTTCAACTTTACAATTAATAGTGCCCGAAATCTTAAATATCTAATGTGAGCCAAAATGAAAAAAAAAACCACACAAGCTGTGCTGTGTGTATCGTTATCTGCTAATTTCATGAAGCAAATATGCTTCTGTACTTGTTTTCGAATTTTGAAGTAAACATTATTCAGTGACTTGGCCAATTCGGGTGATTCACAATGCAGTGCGCCACCAAGAGTTTGCCATGGAGATTTCATATTTCCCAGTGCGTTGTGGGAGATGGTCCACAAATTCGCAGCTCGGGACATTTGAAATGGTTAGTGTCGTAAGCGTATGATTCATGTATATGTTTGCCCTTTTCTTTTCTTTTCCTTTTATCAATATGTCGTTTTTTGTTAAGCGGCAGAACGCTATGCCCCTATCTATAACAAATTAGCTCAAGTTGTCTACTGACACTCATTCAAATGGGCCATATTTTGTCGACCGTGAACTTGAAAAATGGACTCTCCATGGCAAACTCTTGGTGGCGCACTGCATGTGAATCGCCCGAATTGAAATCAAGTACATGTATTGGCAATCACATACATTGTAAATCTATAATTTGACCGTGTGCACATCCAAAAGAGGGCGCTGCTTAGATGGCTCAAGATAATTTATGCATTTGTTTGGGAAGAAAAGATAACAGGGATGAAACAGAGTCCAGAGTACAGCTTAATTGTGTTTGTTTGTAATTTGTAGGATTTTTTTTAGGGGGGAGGGGGCTGCAAGAGTTAGGTTGTTATCACCGTCTCGTATTTTTAATATATCAATTTTAATTGCAATGAATTTCAAACTTCAATATCAGCTTGTAAATAGTGTATATAAGTGCATTGCTTATAGTGTAGCAGACTTTGTTGCACATCAATGTTGTTTTTAAAATAATGACTAACTGTACAGCAAAAGGAATGAATAAAGTGCAGATGTGTACTACAAGTGCAACTTTTTTTGACAAATTGATTTTTTTCCCTGAACAATTAAAAAGTGTGAGGGGTTAACCTTGCATTTTTATCAAAATTAGGAAAAATCAGAAGTTTCTGAAACATTTCAGAGAGTAAGGGGTTAACCTTGCATTTTTAGCAAAATTAGGAAAAATCAGAAGTTTCTGAAACATTTCAGATTCTAAGGGGTTAACCTTACATTTTAATTGGGGTTAACCCAATTAAAGGGGTTAACCTTACATTAAAATTGTAAGGTTAACACCTTACAATTTTAAATTTTTAGAAACATCTGATTTTGCCTAATTTTGATCAAAATGCAAGGTTAACCCCTTACATTTTTTAATTTTTCAGAAACATCTGATTTTGCCTAATTTTGATCAAAATGCAAGGTTAACCCCTTACAATTTTGAATTTTTCAGAAACATCTGATTTTGCCCAATTTTGCTCACAATGCAAGGTTAACCCCTTACAATTTTTAATTTTTTCAAAAATGTCTGATTTTGCCCAATTTTGCTAAAAATGCAAGGTTAACCCCTTACAATCTGAAATCTTTCACAAACATCTGATTTTGCCCAATTTTGCTAAAAATGCAAGGTTAACCCCTTACAATTTTAAATTTTTCAGAAACATCTGATTTTGCCCAATTTTGCTCAAAATGCAAGGTTAACCCCTTACAATTTTGATTTTTTTCAAAAATGTCTGATTTTGCCCAATTTTGCTAAAAATGCAAGGTTAACCCCTTACAATCTGAAATCTTTTACAAACGTCTGATTTTGCCAAATTTTGCTAAAAATGCAAGGTTAACCCCTTACAATCTGAAATCTTTCACAAACGTCTGATTTTGCCAAATTTTGCTAAAAATGCAAGGTTAACCCCTTACATTTTTTGATTTTGCCTAATTTTGATCAAAATGCAAGGTTAACCCCTTACGATTTTAAATTTTTCAGAAACATCTGATTTTGCCCAATTTTGCTCAAAATGCTAGGTTAACCCCTTACAATCGTAATTTTTTCAGAAAAATCTGATTTTGCCCAATTTTGCTCAAAATGAAAGGTTAACCCCTTACAATCTGATATCTTTCACGAACGTCTGATTTTGCCAAAAATGCAAGGATAACCCCTTACATTTTTTGATTTTGCCAAATTTTGCTCAAAATGCAAGGTTAACCCCTTACAATTTTAAATTTTTCAGAAACGTCTGATATTGTCCAATTTTGCTCAAAATGCAAGGTTAACCCCTTACAATTTTGAATTTTTTTAGAAACGTCTGATTTTGCCAAATTTTGATCAAAATGCAAGGTTAACACCTTACAATTTTAGAATTTTCATAAATATCTGATTTTGCCCAATTTTGATCAAAATGCAAGGATAACCCCTTACAATCTGAATTTTTCATAAAAATATGATTTTGCCGAATTTTGCTCAAAATGCAAGGTTAACCCCTTACAATTTTAAATCTTTCAGAAACATCTGATTTTGCCAAATTTTAATCAAAATGCAAGGTTAACCCCTTACAATCTGAATTTTTAAATAAAATTCTGATATTGCCCAATTTGGATAAAAATGCAAGGTTAACCCCTTACAATTTTGAATTTTTTCAGAAACATCTGATTTTACCCAATTTTGATAACAATTTCAAGGTTAACCCCTTACATTTTTAATTTTTTCAGAAATATCTGATTTTGCCCAATTTTGATAAAAATGCAAGGTTAACCCCTTACAGTCGTAAGTTTTTCGTAAAAATCTGATTTTGCCCAATTTTGCAAAAATTCAAAATTGTAAGAGGTTAACCTTGCATTTTGAGCAAAATTGGGCAAAATCAGATGTTTTTGAAAAATTTAAAATTGTAAGGGGTTAACCTTGCATTTTTAGCAAAATTGGGCAAAATCAGATGTTTCTGAAAATTTCAGATTGTAAGGGGTTAACCTTGCAATTTACCGAAATTTGGCAAAACCAGATTTTTCTAAAAAATTACCAAACTGTGAAGGGGTTAGCCTGGCATTTAATCAAAATCAGGCAATATTTGATTTCTCGGACACATTTAAAATTGTAGATGTAACGATTATGTTCATACTTCGAACATTTTGCATCATTTAACCATGGTATCAGAGTTAATTCGTACACGAGTAGAGTAAAGATGTTTGGGACGATGACTGTACAACCATCATTCCCAATGGAAAGTTTATTACATAATATGCGAGTGGTTGGATAACTGGTGTACAACTTATCTCATTATGCGTATGTTATAGTACTGCTTTACATTCCAAATTTTTGGAAAACTTCAAATTACAGATCTCGACATAATTTACATGTTCTTGTTTTCTTGCAGGAATTATTGATACAGAAGATTTTACAAAACATCACCAAAAATTCGCTAATATTCCAACTATTAGGTCTAACTTTTCATTCTTTACAATCAAATGTGAGATTTGTTTTGGTCATGATCATACTGCAGTGAAAATTCGTCTTGACAAATAGCAGTCTGGGTAATGGACTTTAAACGGTTTAAGAAAATGTAATAAATACATCAATGAATGTGCCTTCATATGCTACATAAAAACAGCATACTGGATGGTACACATACACCTATACTACACAGCAGAAGTATTTTTCAAACACATCATATACAAGTACAATATGTATTTACAATTTATATCTGGTATAAATTCAGCAGAATTAACATGCTGAAAAAATACACTTGTTTTTCAGAAAGAAATAAAAAAATCAGTCCCCGAAAGGTATTTTCAACACAGTCTGTACCAATGTTCACATTGAATGTAATAATGAGCACTCAAACTTATTAGCCAATATACAAATTTCCACTTGTAGCATTGTCATGTTGCCCGTGATGCCTCAATTAAATAAAATTACAATTAATCTAGGAGCAACTTCACAACTTCCTCCTCAATACATCATACTGAAAATGCAATTGTTTTTTTTAATAAATGTACATATTGTTCTTTGAATATACAACAACAAATTTTTAATACATGTAAAATAAACACCAATATTTAGCAATACTTGCGTATGTCAATGTTGCATGGCTTTTGTAATTAACATGCAGTTGTAATCAGTGAATTCTAGCTTTAAGATTTACACTGCCATTTTTCCTCAGACTACATGTATCCCCTCAAAAATTGCTGTGGAAGAAATAAGAGCGTTATTCTCCGTTTTTATTCCATCGTTTACAACTGTCGATGAAATTGAAACTATTGACACTCTCCAAATCATTGTCAAAGGAGGTAATATACAACATTTACAAACATCAAAAAAAAAAACTAAGAAATTATTAGGAAATACCTTACTTGACTGCAAGTGAATAATAGTCTCAAGCATCCTGTGAAATCATGGCACCTGGTGTGCTGTCAATTTCAAGAAAAGTGCAATTTTGTAAAAATTTCCAATTATGGTTGGCCGACCATCGTTGGGGAAAAAAACTTGAACTTGTTTTCAAAAAGTGCCCTTAATTTACCAAATTTAGTTAGTCCACATTTTGTTTGCAATCGGTTACACATCTTGCTAACAAAAGACACCCTCCACACAGTTTAATGGCAATTCCTCAAAAATAGAGAGTCAAATGCCAGACGATCCTTCCCATCTAGGGGTGCATTTACGGGTAGTACAGGAACCGGGCACCCGATTGAAACAAATACCGGGTACCAGGAACCCGTTAAAGAAACCCAACCCCACCATTCAGACCTCAGAAATTGCTGTTCAGATTGTTCATAAAGGCCCACACGATAATACTTCTACATCGGTGCATCAATACAGCAAGATACAAGTGTGTTCAGTGAACTTTATAGCTTTACAGTGTAAACCACAACTTTTGCGAGCGTCATAAACATGAAACATGTTTTGTTTCCCTATGTAGCCTGGTTTTAAATTTGGAAAATTCCCCACAAACGACATTCAAAACCTTTCTTTCTCATTGTCTGAGAAGTTACTAAGTAATTTGTAAAGTTTGTTACGGGTACACAATCCCATAACCTGGAACCGGTTCCATAAGATGCAACAGAAAGTGGTGGAAATTTTTGATTCGAATAATTTCACGTTCTTGATATTGTTTGATTTTCATGTCCAGGCACGGAATGTATGGCCCCATTATTTATTAGCTTTAACCTTATAATTATTTAATACATACACGTACTACAGTATGTTAACAAGAAAAGAAGGCCTCACGTTAGTTTAAATATTGCATCTAATTCCTATGAAAAAAGCCGACACACCAATCCACGAGTATGCATAAAAGAAGGCACGGAATTCACCATGATGCGTCTTAAGATCCTTATCTAAATGTTGCACATAATGTCATTAAGTATAACAATACTGCCTTGTCATCACCTTTGACAATTTTTAACAAAAAATTGGCTGGAGCAAGGCTTGAAATTATGGCTTCCGGAACACAATTTTGTCATATCAAATTTAGGTTTTCCATAATGAAATTACATAGAGTGGTACTTACAACACCAACGCGCCCCTGTCTGTAAGATCAAAAGGCAACGAGCAGGCTTCTGACTAGTGCAAAGCATCAGGGATGAGGTCCATTCCATCACAAGTCCAGTCACGAGTAAATCACAAATCTAGTCACAAGTCCACTTACAAGTAACAGTGCATGAAAAGCTCATTTGAAAAGCTTGTGAGTTGAATTGGGACTGGAGGACTTGTGACGGACTTGCAGGGACTTGCGGAGACTTGTGATGGACTGGACTACATCCCTGCAAAACATGACAAAGACTCGATGTCAATAAATAAAGGCACCTTTAACGGGTTGTCTACATGTACCAGTGTTGGAGTCCAGTTCTAATATCCCAGCACCAAGTACTCCCAGTATATTGAGAGCCACAAGGGCGGATCCAGGGGGCCAAAGGGGCTGGAGAGCCGAGTATGGGCCAAGTGCGCGCTGAGTACAGGCCGAGTCCACGTACATTAATCATCAAGTCTTCGGCCAAAAATACAAGTCCGAGTTTTTCAGGATCCGAGTACAGGTTGTGGAAAATAGTGCATAAACAGTCGAGTATGGGCCGAGCATGAGTACAAGATGTGAAACAAAAATGCCAAGTTAATATGATCTGACTAATGTTTTGATGTATCCTCGACCCTCCATTATCTGCGCAGGTAACGCTTGCATATGCACGCGCGTTGTCACACACAAATTGAAGGTAAATGCGTAGAAAAAGGACCATGTAGCTTTAGGGGGTCTGACGATACTTGGTTCATCCACTACAAACACGCTCGGCAAGTACAGTGACAAGTGCAAGTGGTAAGGACGCGTATGCGTAGCACACACGCTTGTAAAATTATGACGTAATACATGCCTCACTGGTTTTCATCCTACAGAGTTGTACAATACGGTTAGCTGGGTCATGTACGGCAATGGTAGCTTTTTCGCAGGCGCTCAATTCACAACCGCTCAGATTCGATTCCATGCATTTATCAGAGAATCGATTAATGATACGTACATCAACGTGTACTGTTGAGTCCAAAGATGGAGTATCGAAAGAGTAAATAGTTGATTGTACTTCCGAGTGTGGGAATCGAGTAAGGGGTCACAAAATGCCGAGTTTGGCAAAGAGTCCGAGTACAAAAAACCTAGTACGTATCAAATCCATTTATATTTTTTGAGTTCTGAAAATCGAGTTCGGGCCAAGTCCACACTGGTACTTCAGCTATACAAAAACGAAAACTCCAACACTGACATGTACATACGTCCCTCACGACTTAAGACCTTTACGGCAGAACTTTAGAAACCCTCAGGATCCTTGTACTCGGGTTCCTGCGACACAAAGTAATCGTCCAGGTAGTTGTAGAGGAAATCAAAGGTGGGACGGTCCTGCGGATTCTCCAGCCAGCATTTACACATGAGCTTGTATAGAGACTCGGGGCAGTGTTGGGGTTTCTTCATTCGATAGCCTCGCTGGACCTGGTCTAGAACTTCAGAGTTAGACAACCCTGGTGGGGGGGGGGGAGGGGAAGAAAGACAAAATCAAAGACAAAATTAAAGACAAAATCAAAGACAAAAATGTGTGTTCTGTCAAAATGAGATGTTTCTGGGCAGCGCTTGAGATAGGACCAATAATGTCAACAATTCAGCAAGTAATTTTGCTGGCGATTTTTGAATGATTGGTAGAGGTTACAGATTTTATAATTCAATAGAAATTTTGATTTCAAAGCTTGGCTTTTGGCAAAGGCCTGTTCGGTTTTTTCCCCTGAAATGTTGGGGTTGGGTGTCGATAACCAGATGGAAATCGGAATATTTTTAAAAATTGGTTAAAGACAGAAACCACTGCAGTTGCACTTAAGCTGAATAATTCTAAAAAAATTAAGAAGTGTTCCACAATACCACTGTGTGAAAAAAAATAATATTATGTTTTGGTTTGGAATTCTTTAAATTTGGTTGCCATGGACTCACCTGGATAAGGCATCACTCCCTTAGTGACAATCTCCGATACTAGTATGCCGAAGGACCACACATCCGACTTAATGCTGTATGTCCCAAAGAGGGCAGCCTCCGGGGCCGTCCATTTGACCGGAAACTTGTTTCCTGAAGAGAAACGATAATAAAAACAAACGGTAACTTTTTGTCATGGGGTGAAATTGTAGGAGATTCTGCAGAAGAGCTGTGTGATGGACTCGTGAGGAACTTGTGAGGACTTGTTGTGACTTGTGAGGACTTGTGATGGACTTGTGATGGACTTGTGATGGACTTGTGATGGACTTGTGATGGACTTGTGATGAACTTGTGATGAACTTGTGATGGACTTGTGATTGACTTGTGATGGACTTGTGATGAACTTGTGATGGCCTTGTGATGGACTTGTGATGGACTTGTGATGGACTTGTGCTGGACTTGTGATGGACTTGTGATGAACTTGTGATGAACTTGTGAGGACTTGTGATGAACTTGTGATGGCCTTGTGATGGACTTGTGATGGACTTGTGATGGACTTGTGATGAACTTGTGATGGGCTTGTGATGGGCTTGTGATGAACTTGTGATGAACTTGTGATGAACTTGTGAAGACTTGTGATGGACTTGTGATGGACTTGTGATGGACTTGTGATGGACTTGTGAAAGACTTGTGATGGACTTGTGATGGACTTGTGATGAACTTGTGATGGACTTGTGATGGGCTTGTGATGAACTTGTGATGAACTTGTGATGAACTTGTGAAGACTTGTGATGGACTTGTGATGGACTTGTGATGGACTTGTGAAAGACTTGTGATGGACTTGTGATGGACTTGTGATGGGCTTGTGAGGACTTGTGATGGACTTGTGATGGACTTGTGAGGACTTGTGATGAACTTGTGAGGACTTGTGATGGACTTGTGATGGAGTTGTGATGGACTTGTGATGAACTTGTGATGGGCTTGTGATGGACTTGTGATGGACTTGTGATGGGCTTGTGATGGACTTGTGAGGACTTGTGATGGACTTGTGATGGACTTGTGAGGACTTGTGAGGACTTGTGATGGACTTGTGATGAACTTGTGGTGGACTTGTGAGGACTTGTGATGGGCTTGTGCTGGACTTGTGATGGACTTGTGATGGGCTTGTGATGAACTTGTGATGGACTTGTGATGGACTTGCGATGAACTTGTGATGAACTTGTGACGACTTGTGATGAAGTTTTGTTGGATTTGCGATGAACTTGTGATGGACTTGTGATGGACTTGTGATGGACTTGACTGCACCAATGTCTTCTCTCCCAACTCCGAGCAACCCAGTACCTTTTCTGGCTACGTAGTGTTCATCTAGGACCAGTTTTGCCAGACCAAAGTCTGCAATCTTGACCAGGTTGTTCTCTCCGACAAGGATGTTGCGAGCGGCCAGGTCTCGATGGAGGTAGCTGCGCTCCTCAAGATAACTCATCCCCTGGGCAATCTGAGTCAAGAAAAGAAACAAATGAAAACTGAGCAACAGACAGGATTCAAACCTGTGACCTCTGGAATAGAGTTATTTGTTGGTAGAAAATTGAAGAAAATAAGGGAATTAATTGATTCTGAACACAAAACGAGGTCAAGCCAACGGACCTGAGCTGCAATGTCCACTAATGTCCGTAGACTGAGGAACTTCCCATCCCCTTCTCGGAGGTAATTGAGTAGGGCTCCGTTCTTCATAAGTTCTGTGACGATGTAGATGGGTTCCTGAAAGACACAAAGTATGATCGTCAGAAAACATGGTTGTTCGAAAGCTATTGAGGCTTAGTAGGTCACGAAGTCTGTACATTCATTTAAAAAATCCACACAGGAAACAGGGTGCAACTGTAAACAACAGAAATGCTTATCGAATAAAAATTGTAATATGTTTTTATACTAGTCAAAATGTCAGAAGGATGTAAACTGCTGTTAGCATGGTTAGCTGGAACATAGCTAAATTTGAAGGAATCAGTAATTGCTGAGTAAAATCTTCTTCTCATAAGCTTTTTTGTTAAGCACTTTTTGCTAACATCTCCTTTAACTTAATTTTTGTCTGCCCATTTTCCTAAGCACCATTTTCTGCTTATTATCATTTTCTGTTTTTTTTATGATGAGCAACATTTCCTTGATTGCCAACTTGTTTTATATGAAAACAATTTTCCGCTTTTGATAACAGAAACACTTATATGCTGCTCTACATATTTCTGCTTGACAGATCACTTGTGCTATGAGTAACATTTTTTTCTAGCTTAGCAGCTAAGAGTTTTTTGGTAGCAAATCTGCTTACCTTTTCAGAGCATATACCGTACAGATTCACCAGTTTGTTATGTCTAATCCCCTTCATGATGTTGGCTTCTGCTAGGAATGCCTCTGGGGACATTGTTCCTTCTTTCAACGTCTTGACGGCAACTGGCGTCTTGCCATTCCAAATAGCTGTGGAATAAATAAGAGCGTTATTCTACGTTTTTATTCTGTTATTTGGGCAATTCCACGTCATGGACATTACAGTTGGAGACATTTTTAGAACTTTGTTTATCAGCTAAACACACCAAGTAGATTTGATTTATAGTTTTGTGTTTGATACTAGTATCTTGTGTTCTAGTAGTTCAAATGATACTATGTCTTTGGAAAAGTTCTAATTAATTAATGAGTCTGAGCGTTGCTAACGAGCGTCATGGACATTACGAAAAACGGAAGTGGGTTTTGAGTACAACATATTCAATTCCAAAACTCTGTGAAGTTAAAGTTCAAAATTGTTAGAATACTTTTTTATTTTGTGAACAGGGAAGTAGTTAACATGAACAGTAATAATATTTTTAAGAACGCCTGTCAACTTTCTTGTTACACGTCTTAATAGGGACATTACATTTTGGTATATTTTTAGCGTCATGGACATTACGTCAAACTTGTAAAATGATGCATCATGCTTAACCCTGAATTTGTAAACCCATGTGCTGCCTTACTGTTAATATTATTAACCAACTATATCCAATGTCCCTATCTTAATGTTTAACCTCTTCCATACATTTTTAAAAACCAGAACTCCCCCAGAATCTCACTTAAACCCCGCCCCCCGGTACGTCCCCTTTTTGCACTTTCCGTCCACATCTAACCAGGCTGGCTTCCGCCTTGAAGAAGTTATGATAGACCAGAGATGTAGGTATGTACATGTAGTGACCTTTCATTTCTAATTATATTTCCCATAATTCCCTTTCATGTGTTTCTCACAAGGTGATTGTTCATCTCGAGTAACATGCTGACCATCTTGCGTCAACATTTTGTGACGACAATAAAGGGAAATTAAACATTAAAGGTTTCTGTAATTTTCAAAGTTGATCTGGATCCTGCTATGTTCGTGACTGGGTGAACAATTCCCAGAAGATCAGTTGAAATGAGCTGGGATGACTTCCTGGGAGGAACAGGCCAAATGAAGCTGCTTCCTTGGTTTTCCAAGTACGTGACAGTCATGAGGTCATCCTCTACACGTTCCACCTAGATTGACATGCAAAACAAGAACGGAGAACAACAAATGAGGGAAAGATTGTCTGCATGGGGCTTTGTTTATCACAATCATGTTTGAACATCATCATACATGTAAATGTATGTACTTTATGCTTAGTATGAAATAATGTACTTGTGCAAAGTAAACACTAGCTCTGCCTTTCTTTGAACATAGCCTCAAAGCAACAAAATCCCCTGCAACTGGAATCTGTCTGAGATCTGAATAATAGAGAGCAAGACAAAGGGTATGAAATGAAATGACCATTTTAAAAATAATATTGTACACAACATTTCACCTTTCTTTAAGTAATTGAACATTTATCTAAAAGTTGAATTTTGGGAAGGGTTGCTTTTACCTGAAGGTTTGTTAGTAGCGCTGTTCAACTGGCCATCGTCTGCATCAGAAGGACTTTGCTGTTCCGCATCGTTTCCGTCGGTGTGGTACTACATGTCATAATACGCTGCTAAACATGTGCTTGAAACAAATTTCTGACAAGTATTCTCTTTGACTAACCCAGGTTTGACCTACATATGAGGTCCAATTGATACATTGTAGCATTTACCTACATGTATATAGTCATAGAGGATCATTCCACTGTTTAAAAAGGTAAGTGTCTTAATCAGGATGTGACATGTAATGTCCATGACGTAATGTCCATGACGTTAAATGTAATGTCCATGACGCTCGTTAGCACAATTGTAATTAATTTTTTATTAATTTTCTTGCATTATAGGATTAGCCCCTAAAAACTAGCTTTGCATATGAAGTCTCACAAAAATATCTCTTACTGGCTTTAGAATGGAAAACTAAACATCATGCAATGTCATGGACATTACCAAGGGCTAATTAAAACGAGTGGCAGCACCCTGTGAATAAATTTACAATTAAATTTCTTCAAAATTGTGAATAGGTACCCCCAGTTATATGTTTTTAGCCATGAAAAATTAAAATATCTTTTAAAATGTAACCAGGGGGGGGGGGGGCATATAGACAATTGTACCAAACATTTCAAAAAAATCATGAATTTGGCAAAAAAAATGTTTTTTTAATTAATGATGAAAAACATGGAAAAACCAAGAAAAAAATTGAAACAAACATAGATTTGAAATCACTAGTTATCACTCTTTCTGGCTACTTTCAAATTAATTCCATGAATTTGACTTCAATTTTTTGGGTCGAGGACACTTTTTGGTGGAATTGCCCATTTACAAAGGCCGGTTCACACCGTATTTCATGCAAAGCGAATTTGACATCACGAAGCATTCGCTGCAAAGTTCGCAGGAGTTGAAATGTGATCGACTTTTGCGAATTCGCAGCACGAAAACTTGCCCGTAGATCTTAGATTCCCGTTCACGTTCATTTTTTTACCGAGTATGACCCGGCCTTAACTGTTGAGAAAAAAAAAAGGAACTTTTGAAAAATCTGAGTTAAAGCCTAATGTATCTGTGATGCGATCAAGCTAAATGAGTCGTTTGTCGAACCTGGTCAATTTTTTTTTTGCAGGTTTGAAAAGAGCACAATCTCCGCATCACTGCTGTGAAAACGGCATGCTGGTACCATCTTCAGTTGAAAAATTATGGAGGTCGGAACACCACGAGATGTGATGAAGTGATGTGATGAAGTGGCCCTATTTTGGCCTGAATCTCCAAATGAAAGTTCCAGACAAACGCTTCATTTAGCTTGTTCGCATCATATTGACAAACAAACTAGCAAAATGACCTTTCCAGACGTCACCAAACTGGCCCGAGCCCAACTTGGACATCATGACCATGGAGCTTCGTTCGATCTCCCAGATGTCTCTGCCTAACGTCATGGTGGTGGGACTCTCCTTCGGGCAAGCGTCTGTGATTTGACAACACAGACCTGAGTTGTCACCTGAAAAAACAAAAACAATTGGAAAAGTAACAATTCTGATGAATAATAGTTAAAGTTGCTATATTTGTTCGTGAAGAACACTGTTTGTAGTAAACACCAATATATATTTAAAATTGAGGTATTTTCTCAAAAAGCTCAGTCACATTCTGAGCTGGGTACTTTTAGACCTACGTGTATATTGCAGACAGGGTGTAAAAGAACAATGTCTCAATCATAGTAAAAATATAGAAAACAAAATTTTAAGTGTCATCATTTATCAATCCAACATTTTCTGATTAATTTTTTTTTTTTTATAAAACTTTCCTGAATCCTCCCAAATTACTCATTGTGAAAAATCAACTCCCATAGAAAGTTAACATTGCCTGGGTTCGACCTTTCTTAGTCCTGTAAAATCTTTGCAAACCTCTTTGGGGGGGGGGGGGGAGGCGGGGAGGGGGGGTAGCGGTGGTTAAAGTCTTAGCAATTTCCATGTACCTCTGTAGTATTCTACCACATCTTGTAGCGTGGGGAATTTCTTCTGCTCCGCTATGAAGAACTGTCCGTCTCTGGTATTGCTAATGCGATAATTTTTGACGTTCGGAGGTCCGTTGCTTTCGTCTCGAATTGACAGAGCGTATGTTCCTGTCAAACGTATCAAAACAAACTTATATCATTTCCAGGGCATTGCACTGTAATATGGAAATGAATCATGAATTATTTTCTTAAAAAGTTAACAAATGAAAGGAAATACTTAAACAGTGAGTCAAATAGTGGAGTAGATTATCATACCGGGCTTGCTTTCGCTTTCTCGGATGAGAAATGTTCCTGGAACGAGGCCAGGGACCATCAGGCGGTTTGTAGCGTCGCTTCGCGTGCATTTACGGTAAAACCAGCTGCAGATAACAAAAGGAAATGGACCGATATCTATGAAATAGTTTATAAAATACATACATGTAACAACTTAATAAACAAGCATGCAGGAAGCGCAGGTTTCGCCGAAACAGTATCAGTTTCAGGGAAAAAAAGGCTTACATTGTACATGACTGTTTATTTCCGGAAATGTCCTTCAAGAAAAGACAGGGGGAAAAAAAGGATGCTAACAGTTGGTCTTTTGTTTTGTTTTACAAATGTAAGAAACTGAATTCAAATTTTTCAAGATGATCTGACAATTTAAAGTAGCTCCATTTCTTTTTCTGGAGGGGAGGGGGTTGACAACTTGCTACATTAAAGCGTTTACTTTTGCATGGAGAATGAAAAATGTTCCGTACGATTCTTGTGATTTCAGTATAAACTTCCATCTAAGGCCACAATTAACACTGATCAATGCGCACATTAATCACTGTCTTCAGAGTGATTGATTGCTGCTAATAGGCCATATAATTAGCCTACAGAAACCGTCCTTGTGTAAATAGCAAATACGGTTCTTGACTCTAAGCATTAATAAGCGCATCATCACTGAACAACCGCAAATACAGTAGGCCTAACTGTGGTATTTGAAATCCATTTCATTTTTTTTACCAAAATTAACATTTTTGGAACAATTTGAATGCTGATTTTTAGTTCAAAAACCACAAACTCAGCCTTAGGGTTAATTATTAGGGTTAAGCAATATACCGACACCTGTTAAACTCTTAGTGTATGATGAAATGGTGACCACTACAGACATTTAAATGATATGCATTTGTTGGTGCAAAAATTAAAGTGCATTGTTTTAATTCAGTCCTTAAGGGTCCGTGAGATGGATTTTTCAGAGGAACACATTTTGTGCCACTTTCTTCTCCTCTGAAAAGTATGAAAACTATTTAACATCCTTTTTTTGGTTAATTTAATTGAAAAGTGCACTTCTTTAAATATTTAAAATATTCCATACTTTTCCGGACAACTGTGGGCGCTGTTGCTGTGATGTCATTTCGGGAAGACACTGTTTAGTGTAGAGGTTTTCTGTTCAAATTGTGAACCCAAAATTTTGCTCATTGAAAACATTTGTGAGAAAAGTTTTCTCATTGGTTTACTGCCATGTACAAATCACCAAAAACAAATCACCAAAGAAAAGAAAATGTATGACAGCAAAATATCCACAATTCTGGCGCCTTTTGGTGCTGAATGTAGCTGTAACATTGAGGTTTCTACCTGAAATGACATCATACTTTTGCTTTAATATGAATAGGGAAATTCGCAAACCAAAAAGGAACCAAAATTACAATGTACCCTTAAAAAAATGGCAAATTGAAAATTGAAAGGAAGGCTGAATGGGACACAGGGGTGCCTTTTCAAGGATTGCATGAAAAGTAATATTGCATAGGTCCTTTAAAAGGGTAAGTTGTCAGACTTAATTGGGTTTTAATTTCACTGTGTAAATCTTCATGATGAACCACTGTAACTTTTTGTAAGCTTTAATAGCGTTTTCCTTTCTTAACAGTTCTCCCTACCTGTACATTACATAGTTCTGTCTCTCTCCAAAAAAAAATAGCACAGCAATTACAGTACATGTAGCATGGTTCGTTTTTGGTCCATGGCAAAAAAACAGTTGTCAAGTTGATTACGCCTAAAGCCCGGTTCATACTCGGCACGAAAGCGAAAGCGAACACGAATTTGTGACGACATGGCAAGTATTCGCGCTGCGAATTCGCAATAGTTGAACACATTTCAACTCGGACGAATTTCGCAGCGAATGTTTTATGACGTTAACTTCGCTTCGCATTCGCTTTCGCATGAAGTATGAACCGGGCTAAAGACATTTTTTTGAAACTTCAAATAAATTCCCTGCAGATCACATGAACTTCGAAAAAAAAAAAAAAGAAGCAAAGATTGATGACTTTAATGGCCAAAACACAACAGTACTTAAACAGTTTCAAAAGCACATGGTAACCATAGCGACAGCAACAAAACCTTCAGACACCGACTTTCAACAAGCATGACAAGTAATGATGCATCGATGTGCACAAAATCCATAGACTGTGCGCGATTCATCATCAGCAACCAATCTCTGAGCCTGGCGCTTGACATGACTGGGCGGGCTAAGTGCATCGGGAGGGGTAGACTTTCTGATCAGGCTCGGAGCAGGGAGGAAATTAATTCTGCTCGACGATGACAAATTAGGCATTGCTGATGGATGCTTCTGGTAAGGCTGCTTTCAAGTAGGAGGTTTGCTTCTACGACAAAAGACTTGGGTCTGTTTTCTCGATGTTTCGGACAGTATGCTCTGTCTGTCCTCCGGAGAATGTGATTTATTTCTCCATTGGACAGATTTATTCTCGAAAAGCTTTTTTTGTAACATTAGTTCAACAGTCCCAAGCTTCAAAATCAAGATTAATGGCCATATACTGCTCAACTTCAATAGTCATTTTTGAATAGAAATCCCCCCCCCCCCAATTAAAAAATCCAGATGAAAGCAACTTTCACATTTAGTGAAAAATGCCTCCGAATTGACTGCCGAAAGGACAAAAAATAATTTCTAAACAAAAAAGGGTCGCAATTTATTGCTGCACACCGAAAGTACCGACTCCTGCACAATTTTTCATAACATAATCTTGCAGTTTCATTCGGTTAATAGTACACGTTACGTGTTTACAAACCATCAAGATGCGTGCAGAGATATGCCCACAAAACTGCTTGTTTCAATACAGTGAGCGTAGTGTTGTGACAGAACAGTAACTTCAATGTGAGATGTGCATATTTTTTAAAGTAAAATAAACAGAACAGACTAAAAGAGAAACACTAAATGTATCGACAATACATGTATAAATCATGTACTTGTTCCAGGCAGGGCAAACACCCACATTTCCAAATTGATCATTTGGACTCAAACGTACATGTATCAAAGAGACAAACACTCTACACAGCGATCAGATTATTGAGATTTCATAGTCTAAAGGTCAAATCAAACATGTGTATGACCAGTGAAAGCATGTACATCGTGTACATGTATAAACGTAAATGTATGTAAATTTGTTCTTGTGATTTTCACACAAGAAGCTGCTACAGCAAAATATACAGGGTGATCCAAAAACAGTTGACACTTTTTCAGAGACAGATTTCTCAAAATTTAGGAGACATGTTGAAATTTGTTTTAGGATATTCCTAAACTACAAGATCTTGGTGGTATATGGTAAAAACGGCGTTGAAAATAAAGCTCAAAATAAGAAATAGCGGTCATTATCAGAAAAATAGTCAAAAACTCATCTAGATGGCAGTCATGTAGGCCTAATTACAATTACCACAGTTATTTGTGTGCGCAGTGCCGCAGTGCTATTGTGTTGACCCCTCATAGATTTGCATGTGGATAAACTGGTTTTTGACCATCTTTCTTTAAACCATCGCCATTTCTTAATTTAGGCTTAATTTTCAGCGTAGTTTTCACTATATACAACAAATATGATGTAGTTTAGGAATATCTTGAAACAATTTTAACATGTCTCCCCAATTCCAAGAAATCTGCATCTGTACAATAAATTTCAAAGGTCTACATGTACATGTATAGCTCTAAACATACACACACGTCATAAGACAGTTTGCCCATTCCTATTGGTCGAGAGCCTGTCACGTGGGTGGTTTTAAACGGTTAATAGGTTAATAAAACATCAACTGGTTATAAACACTTTTTTCCTGTGTTACTCTCATAATTATCTTCACTTAGGCAAGCGCAATACACGTGTACATGTACAACCAATAATTCTGTATTTCATAGAGTCCTAAATTCACACTACACCGGCACCGCTGCGTTCTGCGCCAATCTCCATATAAGGAGATTTTTAGTGCTACTCGCGCGAGGCACATACCATAAACATAACTACCGGTAGAGGGGTGTTTCACAACACATGAAGTAAAATTGTTGAACAAAATCATTGCAAATTTATAATTTTTGACCTGTTTTGACTTTTTAACCGAAAGGTATTTATGAATGGGAATAAATGTGCTTGGCCGGTATTAAACAAGTACGCTTAAAACCCGACTAGGGCTAAGTCGCCAATAATCAATTCCTTCTTTTTTAACTTGAAAGTATAGTTTTATAAACGTTTATATTTTACTTTTTACTAATCTTTCCAACTCATATTCTCATATTCTCATTTCAAGGTGAACATGTTTCAAAGCCCCGACAGGGCATTCCAGACAAAAGGATTCCTTCAAGTTCAAATATTACTCCACAACTACATTGCATAGGCCTACTAAGACGTAACATAAAAAACAATTTCTAGCATGAATTAAGTAGGTAAAGCCTGTCACAAGCCAATATAGCCCGTCAGGCCGGCGTTTATATCTGGTTTCCTTGGCATGAAACGATTGAGAATATTTCTATTCCCCCCTGGATGGGATGCTAGTCCATCGTAGGTTACTCCCCAGCTAATGCCGGTAGCGATTTATTCTCCTGGGTGGAGAAAGGCAAGTGGGGTAAAGTGGCTTGCCCAAGGACACAACATATGTCCAGCAGCTAGATACAAACCCCTGACCCTCTGATCATGAGTCACGAACCCTAACCACTAGGCCGCCCCCCCCAACAAAAATGTCTTCTAGTATTACGTGGTAAAAAATAGTGAGTAAAGAAAGCAAGGACTTACTCTTCTGCGTCCAAACTCTTGACTAGAGCCACAAAGTTACTAGGAACGTAGCCCTCCTGGTTAGTCACCAGAGACTTGGCATGCCACCAGTCACCACTGGCGAGAGAAAGCACAGACAAACGTGAATGCTGGGTCATACTCGGTGCGAAAGCAAACGCAAACACACATTTGTGACACCACTTTTGCAAATTCGCATCGTGAATACATGATTCTCGCTGTGAATTCGCAAAAGTTGAACACATTTCAACTCTTAAAATTAATGTGGCCTGACGTTGCGAACTTAGCAAGTTCAACTCTGGCGAATTTCGCAGCAGTTTCCTTAACATCAAATTGGCTTGGCATTCGCATGAAGTATGAAACGGCCTCAAGTACATGTAGACGGTTTTCAAATTATTGACAAAAAATAACACATAATCGATGCAATGATTCAATCCTCTTTCTTGTTCGCATACAGGTGTAATTGAATAAGAAACTAAAAGTTTGAAAGATAAATTAATAATAACAAGCAGCACTGACATTGGGTGCAATGGATGCTTGCCAGACAGTTTACCTTTCCTTGTATAGAATGTATTTAATGTACATGAACATGTCGAGTAGACCATTTATAATTTGTGCAATTTTTTGTTTGTTTTTGGAACCAACTAAAGTGCTCAAAATCTAAAGACAGATGCTTAATAACTAACATGACGAAGTTTTAGCTCTGTGAATCCTGTTTATTTCAAGAAAACAGAACAAGCATACACACAATATTTTGGATCTCGATTTCAATTCCAAAGTTGCCCGGTCACATTTAGAATTGCGCCCTCGCGTGACAAAATCCCGTAATCAGCATTCGGGACAAGATTCTCATTCAGCCGGTTGTAAACCCATTCACGGATTCGCTCCAATTGCAAACCAACTACAAATTAGAACACATGGGGGCAGATTCACAGAAATTTCCAAATATGTGTCACTTGACACATCTTTTGGAAATTAACTTCTTTTGTTGTTTTCTTCAAAATGACAGCATGCCAGAAGGAATAATTTCACTAGACGTTTAGTGTCATTACTATCTTTAAACCAAGTAAGCTTTTTTTTTCACAATAAATTTGGTCAGTTAGTTTTTGGATAGCTGCAAATGATCTACTCTACCTTTAAACAAATTGCCCCTATAACATCTTCTGTGATCATTTTTGGAGTACAGGCTTAACAAAAAAAAAAAATGGTTAACTGCTCACCTGAAATTAATTATTTTCAGTTTATCTCCTTGCTGAAAAGACAGATCACCCTCTGTCCGGCCCTCGAATGGGTAAAGTGCTGTAAATATATCCTGTTGGCCTGCGTTAACAGAAACATCTGTCAAAAAGATGAGCATTCATTATAATAACTGTCATGGGGAATATTGAATAATTACCTTTCACCGTGAACACACACCGAAGAAGGTAATATGTGAAGCGTCTTTACTTAATTTTGGCGAGGTACAAAAAAATGTACACGCAGAGCATAAAAGTCAAGTCAGTACATCAGACATTATTTTGCCATTTAATACCAATTACCATATTTGTCAGAAAATACTGGATGTGCACAGAGCAGCCTAATTACATGAAGGAATTCAATGGAGTGTAAGCGACAGCTCATAATTTATTCGGGTAGTTCATTTCATTTTTATTTTTTACAGTGTGTCATAGGACCATGCATAGAAGGGTAAATGTGACAGTTTACATTATTTCTTGGGTAAAATTATCATCGCTTTTTCTAATACATGTATGTGTTCAAACATGCACATTATAAATGAAAAGACAGCTCTGATAATGCTTAAATGTGTAGGCAAGATTGGAGCTACCGTACAACTTACAGTTTTAACTTTACAACTGCTATTATTTTGTCTTAATGTTTAGCCAAAAAAACCATGGCAGCCTACCATTGTCTTTTTTGGGTCGAGGAACTACAGCGGGGGGGCTGGAAGGTGGCTCGTATCCTCTGCCTGCACCGTTGCTGGTGGGCTGTCTTCCCTGGTTATCCGTCCCCTTGTGGCACTTATCAAACACCCCTCCCATTGTTTCACCTGCATATTGTGAGGAATTACATAAGTTGTAAAACCAAATATGGGAAAGTGTGCTGAATGCTGACGCCACGCTGGTGATTGTGTACATGTACATGTACTCCACAGGGCAGAGTCTGCTGCAGGGATTCATGAAAAATTTCCAAGTGTTTTCTATTGAACATTGGAAGTGTTTCCCAGTTCAGCTTTTTTCAAACATTTAGAAGGTCAAATTGGCGTAGTGGTTAGGTTAAAAAAACCAAAAATTTCTGCTTCCAATTACATGGCATTTGAAAATAGGGTATGTAGGTTAGGGTAGGGAATTTTTGGGTTTTTTTGGCAATTTTGTTTGTGTACGATCATATGGAGGTGTCTGCGACTCTGCGTGTAGTCAAGGGTAAAAGGTAGTAATTGATGGTTTTCATTTTTTTTCTTCATTCCCCCGCCAAAAAAAATCAGGGTAAGGGCTGTCAAAATACATGAAATATGGTACATGTAGGTAGGGTAACCAGAAGCAGAACTATATATTTATTTGGGGTTTAAACAACCATTTAATCTTTTCTTTTTATAGGCCCTACCGCTGTTTTAATAAAAGTCTGAACTTTCTGGGTACGAGCGTGCCAGTCCGTGCCATTTTTATTTATAAAGTTATGATAAAAACAGTTCGATTTATCAAGTAGATGTTAATTTTACACGGTGGTTTAAATGAAAGTGCCGGCTCACGCGGTAATGTTTGGGGCATCTGTTGATCATGTCGATATGATATGGAAAGCGCGAGTTGAGAATTCGTTTTTCCCATCCAAATGAATACAATTAGTGAATTACAATTCTCCTGAATAAATGTTTTTGATAATAGGAGTCAGTATTCCTCTTGGTATCAGGATACTTTTTTGTACTTTTAGAGTTTTTGCTTTAGTAGCATTCTCACCCTCTAAATTGACTAATTTTGCTGCCTTTCAGATGTCTAATTTTTGTGAAATTTCATGTTGAAATTTTGATACAATACTGTGAAAATGAATCTGGAAATTTCAAAAATGGACATCTGAAAAGGCAGCACTTTCTGATTAGCCTATATCTAAAGCAACCATGCCTACAAAGTAAGAAACATGTGAAAATCAACTAGTCTCAATTTACTACACATTCCATAGTAAAGCCACCAGACTATTGACACTGAATGAAGAGGTCAGTCCAGTAAATAGGCCACATTTTGGGGCTAGTTTTTCCCATCCAAATGAATACAATTAGTGAATGGTGAATTACAATTCTCCTGAATAAATGTTTTTGATAATACTGAGTCAGTATTCCTCTTGGTATCAGGATACTTTTTTGTACTTTTAGAGTCATGTTGATACTTAGTAGCACGGTTTGAAATTGACTACTTGTACGGCCCAAACCACTGGACTCCCTTATCATGCTTATTCAAGTCATTGGACATTGCAAGTGGCAAAGTGCGACCACAGCTAAAATAAAACTAACCTGTGCTATGGCTAGGGAGTCGAACCCGATCGTTCCCGCCGATAAAAGTACTGTTACATGAATCCCAGATCCCGTCCAACTTTAGAGCAAATTATCATCGAAACTTAAAGAAGTTAAATCCTTCGGGAAAAAAGTTGACTCAACTTCAACTCTTCCGATACTGCTGTCACTAGTACAGTGCCCAAGGCAAGCAAAGTCAAACGTCAACTTCCGCGTTCCAAGTATACTGTTTAACATGCATTTTGCGCTATGATTACCAGCGTGTCAAAGTGCTGGGTACCAGCAACTCGTGGCTATAAAATGGTCATATTCTAAGCCTTGATCTTGTTCCAGTTTAAAAGGTTTGTGCCCCAATTTCACTTAATAGGCTCGTGACTTTGAAGATTAAAGCCTGGTAACTTCTGCAACGGAAACATCATATCCTGTAAATAAAATCGGGGTTTGGTGTGTTGGAGACTCTCTGTTTGATTGAAACTTGGCGGTTCCAACTAAGCAACCATTAATAAAGCCATATACAAAATGGAGCCAGGATTTATAAATTGGCAAAAGTTTATTTGCAAGAGGGCGCACTTGCTTTATTGTAGCGTTTAACTACAAAGTGTGAAGTGCACATGCAGTGCAACCGCAAGTTCAGATCAGACTGTCAGTATTTAGGGTAGGAATTGAGACTTTTCGTGGGTGGAATTTGAAGTAATTGTATTATTTGTCAACTACCACATTTCTGCAGCAATTACCGAGAGTAGTCTTGGACACCCTTAATCTACTTTGTTTTGATACACGTGCCATCCATCACACTGTATGCGCGCTAAAACATTTCCCGATGACAGATAATTGGTAACATATTCGGCCATTCATATCCATTATTTCATTGGTTTGTTTCATGTCCGTGTATTTATCATTGAAGCTTCTTGCAACTTTCTCAGTGCTAGACCGCGCCGGGGTAAAGTGTGTTGGGGCGCTGTTAAATCGTGTTTCTGTCTCAATATTAGAGCCTGATTGTCGCCGGCAGGGAAGATGCGGTTATCGGTTGCTAGGCAACCCCATCTCTAGAGAGCTCGTCAGGCTGGGCTCGGCTTGGACGATGCTAGAGATAAACATGTGATGTAGGCCTACATTTTCATCTTTATACTGACTGCACCACTGCAACCGTAGCCAGGGTGGCTGATATTTAAAAAGTGTTTGTAAACAAAAATTATAATCTTAGGCCAATTAAAATATCTATGACATCGTGCGGCCTTAATTCAAATGACGGTTATAGCGCCCCCTCCCGGTTCTGCTGAGATTGACATAATTCCTAATAATCTCAGAATTGCTACTTACAGATGAACTCCGTAAAAAAAAATCAAGATTTAATCTCGGTATATTCTAAACAAAATGTAGATCACTCAATATCTTTTCAAAGTTTAATTGGGTGATGAATTATTCATTCACATACATTCACATATTAAGCTGGAAAACTACGTACAGAAAACAAAATAATGAATTTGAAGGAAAAAAAAACAAGTTCAGATTTATCGTGAGAATTCCGCCATAAGCGACAATTGAATACACTCAAAAATAATATAGGATAAATTTAGTTGGTCTTAATCTACAATAAATATTTCAGACGTGAAAACCACTGAAAATGACTGGTTTCAAAATGTTTTGTTGCGAACTGTGAATGTTACAATAAAGTTTTGTGAATAAGAGTATCATGCTTTAACATATCACCACACCCTAGCCCCCCTTCCATAATGTGACATAGCGCATGTCAGCGGCGTAAATTTTACTTAGTTGCTATGGGTCGCATAATTCTGTTAGATTTATAAAACACATATTATTTCTTCACTTGCTTTGCATATTCAAATTGTTTTTCCTTTTTCGATTCTCGTTTCAAATTATATTAAACTTCCTGACAAACCGACAACGGGGGACGTGTATTAATTCTGTTTATAGGATATAGATATAATCAATGCGCAACATTTAATAAGTACAGCCATTATGGTTGCGAAGGCGAAGCGTGGCCCGTTGATAGGCAAATTCAATCCGATTACGTACTTAGACGCTATAACAGAGCAGTATATTCATGCACCCCAAAATCATGGCCTTTTGAACGTTGTGTTCCTCAGAAATTATGCTCAGTTTGATTGAAATGCTAAAATAAAGCGGAAGAAGAAATTCTAAACTTCATGTCAGTGAAAAAAATCGCCGTCATCATATCGATGCCGAAACATCAATACTGGTTACTGGTAAAGCTGACCTTCAAGTCGGGAAGAAATCGTTCGAAAACTTCCCCAAATCTATATATTTATCTCAATTTCTAGGAATCCCCTCAAGTTGTTATTTCACGAGTAGTTGAACACTTATTTCATCTAAGTATTTTCCAAATTTCAGCTTAATCTGTTGCTGTAAACGCTAGTGTTAAACCTTGAACTATCTCCAAGGAAAATTTCGACGAAGAATTTTTTTCTGACCAAAACAACACGTGGTTTTACAAAGACCCTGCGCACCGTAGGCGCTATGGTTGACCGATTTCGGCCCGGCAACACAATGACGAAGCTCATATTAGCATATTCATTATCGTCACTCGGCGTGATTTGGCGTGAGTCTCGGTATCGACCAATGGAAGCCGGCAAAAAGGGTGATATATATTATTAATTAATAACTCGTGAAGGAGGCTTTTATGTAATTTTTCTTTTACTGTATACATCATAATGGATAGGAACCTTATTAATATTCTTGAGGCTTGAAAAGATTGACAGATATTGCAAACACCAGTGTTACAACTTTTAAAAATGCACGTTGACAGGCCTATTTTTCCAATTTCAACGAAAAGTAATGAACATTATCACAACAATTTTTAGCACATCCGTGAATCATTTTAAGGAAAATGAACCCTAAAAGTCGCAAGAAGATACGGTCTTCCGAACGGGAGAAATTAATTTTCAAAGATTTCGCCCGCCTGTACTGTGAACATGTCTGTGTGCATGTAGTTTCATTCAAAATAAAGTGTAACGTAACCTTTAGAGATCGCCCTTCTCAACCACACATACGGCTGAGTAGCCTAATACAGAAGGGCATTATAGTACACTCATTAATATGCGTCTGGTTCAGTACCTTTTCATTCCCAAATGCCTATCATCAATTTCCATGCCATATCTTACTTTTATCATTCCAATTATAACTACTTCTATACACATAGGCCTATGTTCTTGATTGTTGTTTGCCGATGGTAAATGCCATCTGCCGTAACGTATGTCACAGCGAACTGGTCACAGGTACAAAGACTTTTTTCAGATACTACAAAATATTCCTCCAATAGTTACAGAACTGATATTAAGACAATTAATATACATTTCATACACCAAATATTTCATGAAAACTCACATAATTTTATTGTGCGATGCAGAATTAAGGAATGGCTGTTGAATTACACTTTTATTTAGACAACCGTCGTGAACAAATAATTATAACTTACATGCATCTTTGGAACTTGAATTTTCAAGAGTTTCAATGCTTATATAGAGAACCGATAAATTACTGACAAAATAGTAAGAACATGGTTTGTCCTTTACTTAAATTTCATACGAATATGGGTCTATAACTGATGAGGCAATGACGAAAGTTCACGTAAATTGCACATTATTATATTCGCTTCTTACAACTCGTCTAGCCTACCGCTCACGACTTTGTGTTGATCAGACATCACTCGATTTGAATAACTATACAATAGTTAGGAATAATGGTCAGAGCACACTTGTTGAGAAATGAGGACGATTTATGACTGGATCGACACTGGTTCTGCTAGAGCACGTGACGATGGCTTTCATGGCTCCTCGGAAGCGACGATCCATGACGCCATAGATGACAGGATTCAGAGAGGATTGTAGCATGGCCACCAACACACAAGCTGTGAAGTAACTTTCCGGCCACAAGCACTCTCGTGCTATCACTTTACACAGGGCCCCTGTAATGTATGGTAGCCAGGCTAAGATGAATGTTCCCACCACCATCATCATCATGGCCGTCGATTTGTTTTCCCGTGACGCGATGCGGATCTTGGGTTTATGTTGGTGGCAGCGGTGGGATTGACACTCGGGTCGCGTGTCGCTTGTGCGTGGTGTACCCCCGTGGGCATCCGAATCCGCCTGGACGTGGTTGCAAGCCGAGACGTTGGTTGAAATCGTCTTGAGGGCTTGTACCCGCCTGGAGTGGTGGCGTGCTACCCTCAGGATGTGGTAATAGCAGAAGAACATCACTCCAAGAGGCACGACGATGCAGACGAAGAGGCAAAATATGGCGAAGGAGAGGTCACTGGAATCCCAGGCGATCAGGCATAGGAGCTCACTTGGATCGTATCTGTACTGGGACCAGGGGGTCAGTGGAAGCAGTGCGATCAACAGACTCTGAACCCAGACCCAGATCAGAAAAACAGTAACAGTTCGCCTGGTCATGAAGGAGTTGTACTTCAAGGGTCTGATGATGGCACAGTACCGATCTATCGCGATGACTGAGAGGGTCGAGATGCTAGCTACGGGGAAGAGCATATTGACCACCCCGCTGATCTTACAAAAGACATCACCAAGGATCCAGTCCTGCTTGATGCAGGTGATTAGAGCCACCGGCATCAGGGTTACTCCTACCGAGAAGTCTACGATGGCTAGATTCAGGATGAAAGCAGAGGTGATAGTCTGTAGGACACGGAACCTCACGATGCTAAGAATGATGAGAGTGTTGCCGGCTACGGTCAGAAAGGCAAAGATGCAGATGGCGACCGCCTGAATCACAGTGAAAGCCGTCAAAGGCGAAGCACTGCCATCGAATCCATCGTCAGCCGTCCCATTTGGGGGACCAGAATAATCGAACATTATCGTCATTTTCATTTTGGGCACCAATTATGTTTCCGGCGCACTCAGCCCTTGAAAATTTCACACCAGGCCTGTCAAGATCAAACTTTTGGGAGTCTTGATAAGATAATTTGGAATGTAGAATCGGGTCCACAGGTCCTGACAAACTCTTCAGAGATCAAAACAATTTTGCTGTGTTGTGCTAGCAGAGGCAACGTTTTCTTGATGCGAACGTTGTGTACATGTAGCCCACATATAGATGATACATCTATTCCACACACAAAAATATCCGCTATAAATGGCTTCTCAAATTACAAACCATATTATGACGTCACCGGGTCGTTCCTGTGTTATCGGATGTCAGCAAGATCCGGATGAGTCGTTCATTCAAAATCCCACAGAGATTCAGAGAACGATCCTCTTCTAGGGTTCAGACACCTTCACCCCCGACGCACATTTTCGGGTATGAATGTGGTATACGCCGTATCTTCGAATGCGTCTTGAGAGTGTTATCGCCGAATCTTGCAAGCTCAAGCGGACTGTTCCATCAAGGCAAAATTGACACGAGCTGACGAGAGTTGCTCTCCTCAACCGCGGCACTTAACACTGTAACCTTTGAAATCATTCGTGAGGACAAACATACAGAATGATATTCTCTGTCCTCGTCACAGCTGCTTGAATACAAACACACGTTGGTGTTGACCTGGATGTGTGCAAACAGCGAGTTGACAAAATGCAACTTTTTATAAAACAAAAAATGTCGCTCTGTCCGAAGTGCGTCAACCCGTGAGTCTCATCCAACCTGAAATGGCGGCCTTTACAAATGGAATCTGGAATGGCGCCGGGCAGCAAGTAATGGGCAATACGAGCCAATGTTGGCATCCGGATAAAGTGTTCTAATTTCCGGTTCCTGTATTGTGCATGTGGTGCGTGCTGGCCATAACTTCATTATGCTATACGGTATAGGCCTATATTCATCATTATTATACCACGCAGCTTTTTAGTCATTGTTAATCATTATGCGTCTGACAGGACGCATCTCTTGTCTCTGAACCACAATTTCTGTAACGTGGATCATAGGAATTCAACAGTCAACCCATCTCGGAAATCCCTGATGACGATCTCCTGGAAATCCAACCAAAAACTCGAAGTATTCTCCGCTCCGGTTATACGTTTCGAGAAATTGCGATACTACGTGCCGTATACCTCGTGATCAGATGGCGGGTTGAAAGCAATTTCCAGAACCTATCTAATGCAGGGAGGTGACGCGTGCATCAACTTTTGTACTACATACGATGAGTGCAGCGGGCTACAATAAAAGCCACTTTATCAATATGAATTCTGGTACAGTAAATGTCTTGCCAAATTAACTTCGGCGTTGACGGAGGCCGAACGGGGGAAATCAAACGTTGCAACGCTGTTGGCCTCACGCACGCTTGACAAACACGCACGGGGTATATACCTTTCATCGCCTATCATTGCCACAAATCTTGATAAATTTCAACTGTGCCCTTTCGTACAGTGTGTTTCTCTTCATTTTTTCTTATCAGTAATCGCATTATGGAGCTAATATAGAAAGTGAAAGCCCTTCACGGTGGCGGGCATTTAGAGAGAAAACGTTTATCATTATTATCAGATAGATAGTATAGAGCTCGTTTGCTTTACAAGGATGTTCTTCCCCAATGAGGATGGCTGTATTGCAAAGGTATTTACGAATTAGCAAAATATAATCTGTATTTTTCTCAGATAAGAGACAATTAACAAGGGGTCGTTAATCACACCGTGAAACAACGACTACGTGGAAGTTTAGACCTGTGACCTATCTTCTTTAACCCTAAAAGGGCCGGGTTATTTTGACCATCTCTCCGCGGCCGGGGGAGGGGGGCGGAATCCTCAGGTCTCGGCAATCGAGTGACGAAAAATTATGAAACTCAGTACATGCATAGAACAACTTATCATGAACGTACCCAGAAAATTTCATGACTATAGGTCAAAGGGTTTTGAAATTATGGCTAATTACATACTCATATGCGCGAATGGTAATGCTATGTGTACACTACGTATATGGGGAAATTCAGTTTTCACGGCGCATAGCGCCGGAAACTTTTTCGCTGCGCGGCAAACTTTTCAAGGCTATCGCGGCAAAAGTTGAGGGGGGGGGGGCGGATTCCGCCACCGGCCCTTGTAGGGTTAAATATCAGATTAAGAACAACCTGTGTTGACGTTTTGCTTAAAGTTGGTGTATAATTACGTGCTTTTGGGGCATGGCACCTTGAAATATAGATTTTCAAATTGAATTGATAATTTTATAGCATTAGATTAGCTATGATCCTTCCAATGAGACATCGCACGAGAAAAAAATCGGCCCACGACAAGTTACCAATTAATTAATTTCAACTTTTGAATTAAGAGCTGGACGCTCATACAACTTCTGAACTGGAGCGCGCCATTCAAAACCACTTTTTTAAAACTGTATAAATGCCTACATTATTTTCCTTTAAATTTCGTTTGGAAAGGAAAATCGAATTTTTGGAAAAGCACGTATATACCAACTTTAAGAAAAAGATAAATTAGACAATTTGCTATCATTTTTGTCATTAAAGCAAGTGCCGTGTTGAACTGAAGTTTCAGTGTGATCCAGACATAGCTTGCACGGCAGAATTTGATTGTACAGCTTGGAATACTTTTTCTCAGTATACTTTGTAAGAATTTGAAAATGGTTAAAGGAACACTGTACTCCTCGTTTTCCAGTAAATATCTATGCTAATTGCTATAAGATTATACCATTTTCTGGAGGGGGTACTCAAATCCAAGACCCCAATTGATGATGCTACTCTTTTCATACTTGCCAAAAAGAACATAAACAGTTTTAGGAACAGGTATAGATTTCAGGCCATTTGAATATTATCATTTAAAAATTGGATGGACAGGACCTCAAAATCGTGTGAGTATTAGAAGCTGCTTTTGTGTCCCTCTTACGTATGGGTGAAACCATTACCTTTGTGTAATTTTACACATTTCCGCCATAGGCCCTCGATATGAGATGTACACATTATTTTGTAAAAGTGACGGGGTCGAGTGCGTATCGTTCCATTCAAAAATGTACAAGGTCAAAGTTTTCTATATACAAAGAGATAGGGTATTGAAAGGGACTTCCCCTGTAGGGCTCCACCGAAAATATGTTCAGTTTATGCTACAAACACTTGGAAAACTTGCTCTTAACTTTTTGAAAAATCTATTCTGGACTTCCGCCCCTCCCACCCCCCAAAAGTGAACTATTTCTATACTTCACTTTTTATACTGGCCCTGCCGAAATTTCGAAAACCACGTACAACTTGTAAACAAAAATAATAAGCTCAAATTGTTTTGTAAAATAAAGCTCTGAAATGCATCTGTAGTTTAAAATTTAAAATGCAATATACGGAATCTTGTTCGACCGACACTGTACTTTGCGTGTACGATTCATGCACGGTCATGGCAGTTATTAAAGGAATAACATTAACATTCTTTTTAGATTATTTATTTAGCTGGACGCATAAACGCATGCAACAACCTACTGTGCATGTTTATTTCCATATACAAATGTACATAAGCACGCAGCCGGTACCGTGTTGGGAATTACCAAAAAGTCGGAAATAGAAAACATGCTGTGTGCGTGTTTTGTCATTGAAATTTCGCTTTGTGTGGCTTTCACAACCGAACAAAAAAAAATTCCAAATGTGAAATAAAAATTTGCTGGGGTAACACACCTTGTTCCTTACTTCCTGTTCCACGTGAGATCTTCCACAGGTGTAACTTTTTGTTTGCTGAAGAAAAATATGAAAACTGTTGACATTCACGATCAATTAAATTGAATTCCTTGACGGTTTTGATGGATGATGTTCGCTATTCCATCTGGCAGGGAGGGCCGGCATCTCAGCCCATGGTACGGTAAGGCAATGTAATGTTTTAAAATTGTAACTTTTGGGTTTTGTCCCCCTCCAAAATCGGGTTTCCTGCATGTCCTAAGCGTACCCGAGTTTTCTTGTGAAATTTGCAAAATTCTCTCAGTACGGTTCGGTACTCTTGTTTCACAAAATTACTATTAAATTTGGATATGTATTTGGAAAGTGAGTTTTTTTCAATTTATATTTTTACAGCTATTTTGTGGGCTGATATACTGTAGAGTCCCCTCCTTAAAACAGCTAGGTAAAAATTTCATCATAATATATTCAATTAATTTTGAGCTATGGTGTGCCACAGCAGGCAGTACATCTCCAACCTGCAGATTATACAACAATTTTGTACAGGGAGTGGCAATTTAAGTAACTTGAACTTGAATCAAACAAATAATTCACAAACATTCTCCAAATCCACACACATTGGCAGTCTAAAAACTAAACAAGAATTTTGAGCCTTGATGGGAAGCTCAAAATGTTACAGAATCTGATTTGCAAGAAAATTTCACATTTTTTTCTGAAAAAGGGGGAAAGGAGGACAAGGAGGGCAACGTTTGGAATGTTTCGAATTTGCGAAAAGTTTGTGAGATATTGGGTGGATTTTACAATACTTTGAAAATTACAGCCTGGTATTCAACTGGGAAAACACAAAACCTTATTTAGTCCTAATAATCACATCGGATTGTTTTTGACAAGCTGTAATAGAGTTTTTGCAATGCAGGTGAGTTTCTTGGAGATATTGCGACAAAAAATGTTTTAGTCACTGTGTTTTACATTCATCAGTATAAGCGATCTTTACCCTCCTCATGCAAACACATTAACAAAAATCAATTCTTTTGAGAGCTAAAGGTTTGACTTTCACTAACCTGAAGCGTATTGGTTGTGTTGAAAATAGAGCAAACAGTATCAAACCGGAAATGGACACTCACTTATTAAGATTCCTGCACTGTCATGACAATTATATTAAAGGAAGAATAACATTTGTTTTTAGATTACTAGCTGGACGCATGAACGCAGTAACCTATGTTTATTTTCACGTGGCAAAATGCCCCACCAGGTTCAACTACGTAACCACCCAAAATGGACCGTGTTGGGAATGACCGTAAAACCAGGAATATATTTGTTTTGTTATTGAAATTTGGCTTTGTGTATCTTTCCCAACCGGAACAAAAATGTGCAATAAATTGTGCTGGGGTAACACACCTATAGTTCCTTACTTCCTGTTCCATGCAAGATCTACCATAGGTGTAACGTTTTGCTTGCTGAAGAAATCTGGAAAATGTCGACATTCACGATCAGTAAAATCTGAACTCCTTGACGGTTTTGATGGATCATGGCCACTATCAGGGATGATTATATCAGCCCATTTAAGGTAAGGCACTGTTTGTCAAATTGTAACCGTTGGCCTTTTTTTTTTTATCATAATCGGGTTTTCTGCATGTATTAAGCCTACGACTTGTTTTAATTTGAAAAGTTACCTCACAAATATCAATGTGCGATACTGTTGTTATGTCCTTTTAGTCAACAAAATTAGCGCTAACTGGAAATATTTTTGTGCCATTATTTGAAAAATGACTGTTTTAAAATGTTTAGATTTTCTTCATCGCATTTTACAGCTTAACTTTTGGTAAATTATTTTCTTGTGTTTTTCGGTTGTATATACCTTCGAGCCTCGTTTCAAATTCCTCATTCTCTATAAACAAGTCAAAATGTTATCATGAGAGTTCAATTCATTTTGTGGTACTGTTTTCTACTGCAGGCAGTGCAACTCTAGCTCAATAACCTCCCAATATTAAAACACTTTTGTTAAGGGGGAAGCAATATTTTTTTTTCAAACAAATAATTTACTTGCTTTCCCCAAATCCACACAAATTTGCAGTATTAAAACCAAACGAGCATTTTGAATTTTGAACACAAAATGGTAATGATAGGTTATTGAGCTGATTTAAAAAAAAAATCACTTTATAAATGATTTATGGTTGTTTTTTTCTGAAAAAGAGGGAAAGGGGAAAAAGAGATTAACTTAACGTTTTTAACTTTTTATTTCAAATTTGGGAAAATGTTTGGAGAGATTGGATGAGTATTACAATACTGTGAAAATTACACACTGATACTCAACTTGGAAAACACAAAACCTTCATTAGACCTAATAATCGCATAAGACTATATTTTGACAACTGTAATAAATGTTTAATTTTTAATGCAAATGAGTCCCTTGCATACTGCGAAATGTTTTAGTCACTGTGTTTTACACTCATTAGTATTTTAAGTAATTTTTAATCGTCCATGCAAACATGAAAAAAAAACTATCAATTCTTTTTAGAACTAAGGGTTTTACTTTCACTAACTTGACACGAATTTGTTATGTTGAAACTAGAACGGATTATTATAATGGCAATAGAAAATCGGAAATGGAAACTCACCAATTAATAAAAAGAGCTTTCCATTAAATAGTTATATAACAATTAAAGTTCTGTTCCTTGTCGTTTGCAACTAATTTGTTAACACCGATGCCTGTTTATTTCCGGGAGCGCCACTCCCGACCACAATATGAGGGGCGCCCTCAACACTATAAACACTGCGCCGTCGTTGAGGGCGCCATTGCTTCGCCACATAAATGACGAGTATGAGGAAGTTATTGAATAATGCTTTATTCATTTATGGAAATACGAATTATTAAAAAAAAAAAAAAAAACAATTTCTGACATTTGATTTCGACCATTTTAATTAAAAGCTACTTCACTCCTGTAAGGTGACGATGACAAAACTCATGTCCATCCTAAATTTCAAAATTAATATTATAATTCATTCTGTTCGTGTTTCTTTGCAGTTAATTTATCTGAAACGGAAAGAAATGCCCAATAATGGAGGTGTCAAGCAGAAGAAGCCATCTTCCCGCAGCGGATCCTGGGAGGATAGGCACTGCAGAAATTATCCATGTTATTTCGAAGACGACATGATGACGCATGTCCGACGAGACCATGTGATCCGCAGTCACGACGTTTTTACACAAGCCATGAAACTGGCTCCCCAGGTTTGGCAAGTAGATAATAAAATGCTGTTTCTTATTTTGGAAACCCTTTGTTACCAGTTAAACCTGTCACTCTGGCGACCTTGGTAAAAAGGCCACCATTTCAGTCTGGTCGCCCTTGGTTGGACCCGACAAAACTTGAATTTGACCTAAACACACCTTAACTCTCTGGCTACTCGGCCAGTGGCCAGTACATTAGAACTCGTTCGTGTGCATTTCTATGGAACTTTAACCTGAATATTCCCAGCCAAAAAAAGTGAAGTGCGCCTGGTATGGATAAATGAAGTGCGCCCTCTATTGTTTGCACTTTACAGTTTGTCTTGTTTCAGCCTCACTGTACACTGACATTATTAAACGGCAGAAAGGGTCATTTGCTGTTTTTGCATAATTTTACTGTAATAATCAATTTGCATACCGACAGACACCGAGATTTAGACCAGTTGATCCCCAATGCACACCCAATCAACTTATATGCCCATAGACAACAGTGATAAATGCACATATTCCAAAATTCTTTTAAAAATACTCAAAACTCTCATGCACAGGTGTTCAGGCTGCACAAAAAAATGATGATCAACATGTCATCTTTCATTTTCTTTTCAATTTTTGTTGTGTTGACCGATGACTTTTCGAGAAATGTTCACCCAAAGAAGACGACCCCTCAAACGAGTGATGTTTCCCAAAGTGGAAAAGTAGTCATCTTGAAAACGGATCCCGGCCCTTTACAACACGGCTAAATGGCGCCACTTTCGGGCCCGATTGCATTCAAAATGCTTGAAATTGGAAGCCCCAAGTCCGGGCCAGAGGTGTATTGCCATAATAAATGTCTCAATTCCATGGCTCTCAGAATTCTTTAGTATAGAAGAATTTGAGTGCATGAGCTCGGCGGACGGATATTTGGCATATTTACTGGTGTGCACCCTTTAAGAAAATTCCCACTTTTCAGCTTCGTTGGAAGCCAGATGCGGAGCGGGGTCAGCTTGACAAATTTCGTACAACTTTAGTGAAATTCAGATTCGTCATTTCATGGGCAAAACTTAATTAGTATTCTTCATGATCCAAAAGGTCTCCTTGTGACTTATAAACTCCACCCGTTCGTCGAAACAGGAAAAATGTCGAATCATTTTGCGGATACCACATGATTGTGTTTAATCCACTATAATACCGGGGAAATTGTGATGCAATTATCAGCAATACTTCTTTCTTTCTGGTAATGAAACCAAGGATTCCTCAAAAGTGACAAATTTACGCGCTGTAGTTCGCAAGCCTGAAGAAACCTGTAGAGAGAGAAAACTGTAGTTCGCAAGTCTGAAGAAACCCGTAGAGAGAAGAAAAAGAGAAGACCTTACAGTTTTAGAGGTCGGAGGAAAACCCCAGAAGAATAATCTGGGGAAAACCCACTGTAGGTCCAAATCCACATTTGGGCAGGAATCGAACCCGGTCCAGAGGTGGATCTGGAAGATGAGGACAGTAACCACTGCGCCAACCCGACCCCCTAAATATAATAATACAGCGTGTATACATTAATATAGCGTGTGTAACCTCAATTATATGTGCTCGATTTCATAATAATGCTTATCCAGGGCCCCAATATCGTTCTTTTCCCCTTTCTCTATAAAGGCGAGTGCACTTTGTGTTTCTTTAGAGCTCTGAATCTGGGCCGCGGTACGGTAATATCCCATGTATGCCTTCGAGTACAATACGGACAACTGATGACTTTCAAAAAATATTCAGTGACACAATAAGCTAATTTGAATACAAATTACAAGGCAAAAAGGCAAAAGTGTACATGAAGCGTATACAATGCATAGAGGCCCGCGATGGGGGATATTGGGGGATTTCTAATTGAGGGGTAGACCAAAAAAAATCCCACCAGTTATTTAATATGATCATGTGAAGCACTAAACATGAAGCATTGCGTACAGTAAACCATGCATACTGGTCAAACCTGCCTATTGGAGGCCGTAGGCTATATGCAGGAAATTAAAGCCTGCTGTTTTTACACAGCTCGACGTTTCGGGATTCAGGTTTTGGTCGTCTTCATAAAGGCTGTGTCGACTGGAAACCAGGACAAATCAGGAAGGCAACCTCGCATTCCTCGATCATTTTAAGCCTTCTATTTTGTTAACACAAACACACAAAAAGAATATGCCCGTTAAACATGTTTCATGGGTATAGAATTCTTAAGTTAAACCAATATGATACCATGAAAAGCAAACCAAAATATTGTCATGAATACTTCTTTGCCACAAAATCAGCCACTAAACATCAAGCTGAAGTTTTACATTTTGTGTTCTGCTAAATAACGTTTCCTGAATTCGCTTTTCTTTTGACTGTTATCATCTCCTTAACCAGAAGTCCTTGAACTGTCGCATACCCAGGCTTTGGCATCGGTTGAGAGAGGGGCATTTTTTTTCTCGACCGCGGTGTTAGCAAATTTCAAAGCAAGGGTATAATTTTTGCCCTTTGATAGCAGTGAGGTGACCTGACCACAATAATATTCACAATGGAGGGGGCTAAAATTATGGGCTACCTGGTCAACGCGTCCAGTCTTGTGTACAACTTGAAAGAGGCTGACCTAACATTTAGAGCACTCAGTAGAATTTGCTACTAAAAAAAAGTCCACACGTCCCATTTCAAAATTCGAGTTTGTATCTGCTGCTGTAAGAGCATTAATGAGGCTCATTTTTAGTTGAAAAACTGATCGAAGCATTCTCAAAACAAAATCATGTCATTCGTCAACCCAAAATGCGACCGATTAATCGTATAGTTGTCGGTGATTTTCCTTTCGAAAGATATCTCCGACACCACAGTTTTAAATGAGTGTGTGTTTTTCTTCATGTGTCTATAGATTAAATTCCTTCTTTTTTTATCTTCAGCCAACATTGATGGACCATAATATGTTCAAAAGCAAGAAACGAGGTCGGTAATCAACGGAAGAGATGAAATCAGGGAAAGAACTAAGGGAAAAATTGGCGGACTGCCGAAAGAATCATCGGGGGAGTTGGAGAACAAACTCGTGACCTGTTACCTGATGGCTTACAAAAATATCACGCGACGAACGCGTGACTGCTGCACGAGGTGGTGTAATTTTTTTTTAATAAAATCTGCGAGTCAATGAATTTCTAAAGATCCCTTTTCTTTGAAATATACCGCTTGAAATGCTAGTGTTTAAAAAGTACCAGTCGAGAAAAATATGTCAACAAACAGGCATGAACAAACGATGATTCAGCAAAATAAAAAGACATGTCAGAAATCCTCCAGAATTTTGTTTTCAACTGAGAAGAGTGTCACCAGCCAGTGTGGAAATAAAGTGGTCACGCCTGAAGTTTTAGGCCTTGACACCATTCGAAAATAGTGCATGAAGAATCCAGCCTTTCTATGAAGGTACACTGTGCCATTTTCATAGAAGAAAATCAGGCGTTTTTTAATATTTGTCTTCATTCCCAGTGTGAGTGTGATCAATATACTGACAACTTTTACCTTTTTTTTCCCCCTTTTAACAGCTTTAAGCAAGCTTTCGGCTTGAATGAAGACCTAGAGGGATGCTAAATCACGACACGGCAAAACTGAGCTGATCAGTTTGGATTCTCGACTAGTTCTTAGATTCTCATTTTCTTCCTTTGATTTTTCTAGTCATTTCCCCGAGTAGCTATAAGTAGACGCAATATTACGGACATTAGCACAACTATAACGTGATGCAGTATTACAGACATTATCACAAGTTGCGCCAAGTTCGCTGATGGCTTTTAAAGGTATGCATGGGTATTTGGACACACAGTCTATAAATACTACACATGATTACCCAAAAAAAATTGGAAATAAAACTCAGATCCTTAAAAAAAACAATCTTGGACATTATGAACATAGATTTTGTGTCCGATAGCACAAACACTCACCTCATTCTCTGGTTTCTCAGGTTAAATCACGTTCAGACATAAAACACTTTTTAAAAACAGAATAAAAAAGACTGGGCCTACTGGTTGAAATATATATACCCATTTTCCAAGCTATAGGGACGTACGTCTGGTTGTAATCTCAAGCAATTATAAACACAACATAATACAGACCTTAAAAAATATACATAAAACCCCTGCACGACATGTTTTAAGGAAATCACTAGAATAAATGAACGCTCTTTCTTGGGCTCATTTAACTTAACGCAACAGCATCCCTGATTTTTGTTTTTTTAAGAATTACGTCGTGTAGAACTCAAAGCTGCTATTTCTCCGTGATTATCTGACCAAATCATCTGTAAGCCGGGGCCTGGAGCTGAGACAAAACTACAGGTTGACATCCATCCAATCACAACAGGTATATTCACAGGGTCACTCACTGCCCGAAGAGTTTTAACCAGGACAGCCAGTATTGTTATAATTTTGAATTCAAACTATACGATGACCTGCCTTTATTATGATTCAATTTTAACTATACAGATTATAGGATAAAGTCCTGCTTAAACATGACCCAGTACTTTGTATTGGAGCAGACTCGACTACAGTACGTGTATAATCAAGTTCATATCGTGTGAGAAGTTAGGTTTCACCGATGGACGTGGATTATTACCCGACCGGGCAGACCGATTGTATTGCCGGGGCTGAGGCGCAGCGCGTGGCGGGCAGCGTCCGCTGGTAAACTCGGAGAAATTGGTATGGTATTGTATAAAGTCGGCCTTCGGCTGATGTGTTCGTATAGGACCGAGAACAGCCGACCCTGTTTTGCTTTGAATTAAGAGGACATCTTTAATGGAACTTTAAAAGATAAGCGTTAGAATCACTAGGACAATTCGAGATATCCCAGCTCAGAGATAGAATACCGGCAAAATCACCCGGAAAGACCGTTCAGTGACCACTCTCAAATACATTTTTATCTCGATAAAAAAAAATTATAGAAAGGGCTGATTTAAGGCAAGTTCATGGCCACCGGATATGGCAGGGCTAGGGCCGACCTATGTCGGCCTTTGGTCTGTGTTGGCACTGATCTGAAGAGATCCTCGCAGTAAATCCACACATAGGTCTACACAAAATAAAGAGCGACGGCCACTACGAAGCACCGCCGGCAAAATCGGCCAGCGCTCCCACGAATAGGCTCTTCAAAACACGGTGAAATGGTGAGCGGCGATGTGACTCCCTCCCGGCGTATATCCAGGCGATTTGTTCAAAAACTGTCCAGCAGGCATAAAAAAGTACATGGGAAAGGTACTTCTTTTCTTCGTACAAAATGTTGGAAAAGTCTGGAATCTGTAAAGTTAAGGCAGAACTTTCATCACAGCAGGATTCGTTAAATCGGAAATATTCGCTGGAATTCTTGCATATCCCGTGGAACCTTTTCAGGTACGATTACTTGTATAGCACTATATCCGTAAAAGTTATCTCTAAACATCCATTTTTTTTAATTGTAAAATGATGTTAGAGAGTTTTGTTAAACATGCTGCAATGTACATTTATAATGGTTTAATATACTTCAGTTTAATTCAAACAGGCGGGAAAAATCCACATGCAGCATGTTTGCTGCACTTTGCGCCGACTCGAAAAATCAAAGAAAAAAAATCATGTTAATCGAAGCACTGGACGATGAATGGATTAGATTTATTTCTAAACCAATTTGCTACTTTAAGTTTTCCCAGCCATTTTAAAACGTTTATCATTCGAATTCACCGATTCCAATATTCAAATTCGAACATCAACATCAATTTAGTGCACTTCCAATGTTTAATGTCGTCTTTTGTCTGACAATTTCAAATTCAGTTCAAACAAATTCAAACATTACTAGCACATGTTGTCGTCCCGGAGTATTCGATTTCATCTCGTCTACGCCAAACCTTGTTATTCAGAAATCAAATTCGTCTGATTAATTTATATAACACGAGTTTGATCTCAGAATACTGCCAATCGGCAACAGCTTAGACGAATAGTAATGACGAATATTCTCGATCGGTGACTGAAGAGGGTGACCAAACTTTGAAATTGAATGGTAAATGAATACATTTGTTTAGTTAAAAGCGTGTGAAATATTTTCTCGGACGAAATTGAATGTTACAGTTGGTGAATTGGAATGAAAAATGTTTCAAAATAGCTGGGAAAACCTATATTTGCCTTCCATGCAGAAAAATCCAATAAAAGTCGATTTCAGCAACAGACGCTCATATCATGTAACTTCTGTATTTTGAAATATCAAACCCATTAAAAGATTTTGAAAGAACCAAATGAATACAGTACTACAATTTCCTTTCTTTTCAGCGTAGGAACAGTCAAATTTTCTACCAAAGACGATAATAATTTTGGCGGCTGATGTTCAGACAAGAGGGGCCAAGAGAATATACAACAGAAAATCAATCAAAATAACTACGTTTTTTGTTAGGATATTTTTCTATTTGAAAATCCAAGGTGCCTGAAAATCTGGCCAAAAAACAACTAGCTATTTTAAAACATTTTTCAGCCAGATTCACCAACTCGAACATTCAATTTCGTCCGAGGAAATTTCACATCACCAATTTAGTCACTTGCCGTTCAATTTCAAAGTTTGGTCACCCTCTTTAGTCACCGGGTCGAGAATATTTGCCATAACAGATCAAATCCGTCTAAGCTCTTGCCGAGTGGCAGCATTCAGAGATCGTATTCGTATTTATATAAATCAATTGGACGAACTTGATTTCTGAATAACAGATTCGGAGTAGACGAGACGAAATCGTATACACCTGGTCGAAAACGTGACCTCATTGTTTGAATTTGTTTGGACAAAATTTGAAATTGTCTGACAAAAGACGAAATTAATCCTTGAAAGTGCACTAAATCGATGTTGCTGGACGAAATTGAATAAAAGAATCGGTGAATTCGAACGAAAAATGTTTTAAAATAGCCGGGATAACCTACATTACCGTGTTTTTTGCGAATACAGTTACAGCAAGTTCTAAAGAAAAACAATAAACAGTATTTTGAATATATGCTATGCCAAGAGTTGCAATTAGTCCGATTTTTCCAAGGCGAGGTTATAGCACTTCGTGTTCTTTACTTCCTCTGAATCGAGGAAATCGAAAAACAGAGGATTGTTTCTGTTCTCGGTTTTAGCTGTTTCTGTTTCAGTTTCCCTCAAGTCTATAATAATTAGGTTTTTTCACGAACATCTTCCTTCTCCATTGGTTGAAATTGTATATAGAATTTCCCCAGTTATTTTAACACTTACATCACACAAATTTCCTAATTTCGTCCCCGAATATCGTCGAGCTCAATTTGAATTTCAAAAAGGTCACCGGTGGATTTCATCTAAGGTTTCATTTAAGCTGCAGTATAATTGTAGCGTTCTAAGTAGTCCTAATTTAGGACAATTTGTCTCATGTGGCGATTGATGAATTGAAAAAAAATGCAAATTCTTTTTTTTTGTCATTCAATTTGATGCTGTTGTCATTCCATTTTGTTTTTGGTAATATGAAACGTTACGGTAATAGGAAATGTTTCCGACCTTTTGGATTACATTGCAGAGTTTAGCGAATTCAGGTATTATTTTGTGAAATTTGTAATTTCTACATGCATCCGTGAGCAGGCTTGTGTGATCTGCATGCCATCTACAGTGTGTCCCAGAAAAAAAGCGTGCCCAAACAAATCAGCGGCCATATCTAAACAAATATTCGTGTGAGACTAAATTCTGTTGGTGTTTTTTTATGCTGTTGATGTTGTTTATTGCCTGTGGAGAAATAAGAGCTCCATAAAATCGAAGTTTTAAACTTTTTGCGGCATTAGCTTGTACTGGAGAGAGGGAGACCACGCACCTGTATCACACACGAACATATTTCACATGCAAACAAGAAGAGACTTTGTCTTTTATTCATAACACATTTACATGTAAATGTGTTATGAAATTTACATCAATTTGTTTTGAAATTTTACATGAAAATGTGTTATGAAATAATGACATATTGTAGTCTCTTCTTGTTTGCATGTGAAATGTGTTCGTGTGTGAAACAGGTTCGTGGTCTCTCTCTCTCCACTAATTTACCAGTACAAGCTAATTCCGCAAAAAAAGTGTAAATTTCGATTTTATGGAGCTCTTACGTTTCTAGTCATGGCTTTAACAGATTTCAATCAATTTAGTTTTTTTTTCCACAGGCAATAACCAACATCAACAGCGTGAAAACACTCAAACAAAATTAAGTCTGACATGCATATTTTTTTTAGATGTGGCCGCTGATTTGTCTGGTCCCGCTCTTCCTGGGACTCACTGTATACTCCGAACTAGTGTACTTTTGGCAATATATTTCATGTGGCTTGACGGGGAGCTGCTGTCGTAGTCTTTCATTAAGTTGGCCCAAGGTTAACAGGGGTTTTTCATTATTTCTTGACCGTTTGTTCGATGTCTTTTCCATCTTCTTGGTAATGCAGTTTTTCTGTAAGATACGTTATGACGCTGCAAGCCGTAAGGCGCTTCGACCGGAGACTGAGAGTGTCCGCATCAGCCAGATAATTGAATTGTTCTCCTTCAAACGCAACTATGAAACGGTTTCTGTCCGAGTTTGATACCGTATTGTCACGACCTCTCCGATCTCCAGCATTGACGGCCATCTTTTCCAGGATCGAGTCCCAAAGACGAGTGAAAACGCAGAAATACCAAGACATGTGCAGGTCTTCAGTGGGCTAGTAAAATGCAAAAATACACTGTTTGAATTTAAATGAGCAAAGCGTTGAAATGAATGACAAAAAAACCCGAATTTGCTTTCTCAATTCAATGCCGATCGCCACTGAGATTCACCGAAATTTAGGACGAATGCAGAATGCTACAAATTTGAATTATACTGCACCATAAATGAAATACATTGGTGGCTTTTTGAAATTAAGTGAAATTGAGAATTGAGCTCGTCAATGTTCAGGGACCGTCGAAATAGACCTAAGAGATAATGACGAATGGCTCTGTTTACATATGCGCTTTCCTGTGGGAGCGAAGTCGGGACGTCAGACGAAGTCTATACCGTCTACCACATAAGAAAGCGCCCATGTAAACAAAGCGTGACGTCATTAGGTCTCAGGCCTATTAAAGTGTTGCTACAGGGAATTTGTGTGATATATGTGTTAAAATAGCTGGGAAAACCTATATTAGGATGTATGCACAATCTCTTTCAAGTATAGTAAACTCTGTGTTGTCGTCTTTCATTATAAGTATACTTGTGTTTTATCGCGGCAACATTGTGATATTAAAAGACAAGGACATTTGCAGGGAAAATTCGGGGTCACTTTTCAAACAATTTTCATGAAGAGAGAAATAAGGGTGACCGTTTGAAAGGATTTCAAGGCAAGAAAAAAGTCGACGTTACCTTTCAAAGAAATGTACATCCTGTATTATTATTATTTTTTTGGGGGGGGGATGACGGATGTATAGGCTGTCAAATTGTTTCTGTCGATGGAAGTTGCCGCACCGTACCTAGCCCTGGGCCTATCTGACCCTTAATTGTCCAACTGTCAGAACCGTTTTGAACTTAACACGTCTTTCAGGTGGTGTAAACTATGATTGGAATTCTCACAAAATGAAAAAAAGAGGCTAATCACAAAGATGGCAAATGAAATTCATCTTTGAAATAGAATCGGGTTAACCGTACAGGGCCTACGGAACTTGTGATATGCCTTTTTTGACACAGTTTTTTTCCGCGTCACTGATGATCTAGGCACAGAAAAACAACTCAGTCAACTTATTGTGCATGCAGGGTACCATTCACGTTTGGAGTCACGAAATTCGTTTGATGACCTTACAGAACAGCGTTGCAGCCGTATGGTTGCGAATGCCTAAGCCTCGCCGTTGTTAAACAAAGTTAATCCGATTACGTACTTTGACGATATAACAGAGCAGTGAAATTCATGCACCCCCCCCCCAAAAAAAAGGCCTTTTGAACGTTGTGTTTCTCAGAAAATATGCTCAGTATGATTGAAATGTTAAATTATAACGGAAGAAGAAATTCTAAACTTCATGTCAGTGAAAAAAAATCGCCGTCATCGATGCCGAAACGTCAAATCTGGTTACTGGTAAAGCTGACCTTAAAGTCGGGAAGAAGTCGCTCGAAAACGTCCCCAAATCTATGTATTTATCTCAATTTCTAGGAATCTACTCAAGTTGTTATTTCACGAGTAGCTGAACACTTATATCATCTAAGTATATCCGAATTTCAGCTTAATATGTTGTTGCAAACGCTTGTGTTACACCTTGAACTACCTCCAAGGTAAATTTCGACGTAGCCAGGCCTATTTTCCAATTTCAACGAAAAGTACTGAACATAAATTATCTAAACGATTTTTAGCACATAGTTGGATCATTATAAGGGAAACAAACCCAGAAAGTTGCATAAAGATACGATGTAGCATGAACTTAGGCTTTATGAAATACGGACTCATTGGTGGTATTGCGCATGCTCATGCATAGATAATTAGAAGAGGGACCGGTCACGTGAGAGGGTTTAACCAATAAAAGGGAAAAGGAGTTCGATTTTCACACGAGTCCGATTTTCATATGACAACGGTCTTCCAAACGGGAGAAATTAATTTTCAAAGATTTCGTCTGCCAACGTGAACATGTCTGTGTGCATGTTGTTTCATTCAAAATAAAGTATTACGTAACCTTTAGAAATCGGTCTTCGCAAACACACGGCTGGTTGGAGGTGTGTGTACGATATGCTGCCGAGTTTTCGTCAGACTTGTGACAAGTCTGTGTTGTTAAGCTCTGGCAGGAGCTTCTACATGTCACTTGGTGGTCTATCTGTCTGTCCCCGGAAAATTTAGGATTATCTCGGATGACCATTAAAATGAGTTCTGCAAACATTAAAAAAAAAAAATTCGTTGTTCTCTATCATTGGATTGAATTTCGGGATTCAAAACACCAATTTTCACGGTGGAAACGTGGAAATTTGAACAAGTATATACATTTTTTGCTTCTTAAGCTCACAAAGAATCATGTTTAGTTCACGAAATGGAAACTTAAACATAAAGTAATCCAAATCGTGACGAAATATGACAACGGTTGTTTGACATTAAGGTAGTATCAGGTGTAAAACATAGCCACACTATATAATGCAGCACGACCTCTCGACGAAAGGCCGTTCTTTTCAATAAATGGCACCTGTAAGTCTGAATTTCAAAAAAGGCCATCATTCACTGTCTCGATCAGTATAGTTCGGCCTTGACAGGTGTACGTTTTCTTTTCATCGAGATCTCTGGTTGCTGTATTATGATCGACAAACACCAAACATGCATGTAAATCTCGTTTCTACCAAGGGCCATTTTGCTGGCTGAAATCGGCTTCGGGTGTGAATGGTGCGGTGATAATGTCCACCAGTATAATGTCATAGCTGAGAATGTCATTTTAATGTTTCCATTAATGTAGATATAATGAGCCATTACTTATTTTATGTCCTGAGAACGGCCAAAGTTGTGCTGACTCTAAAAAAAAAAAAAAACGGGTTACGACTATTAATAACCTATATAAAAACCTCCTTCATTTCAACTGTCTTTGTGATTATGATTAATTGCATATTACGCAGTTACAAAGACCTGTATTTTTATGATGGACTGCAATATATTTGTTTTGTATATTATAGGGGAAGAAAAGGGAAAATACCGTGCTATACGGAAACTCCCTCATGAAAAGGGGGTGACCCCGAACGAAAACCGCTTCAGGGTGAGTCAAAAAGAAAGTGACCCAGATTAAGGTGTTTTTTTCTCTCTTAAAAAAAGCAATCAAATTTGATACACCATTCAAGTATGTCATTAAGCGAGCATGTTCTTCCACTCATCTGAAGAAAAGGAATACTGAAATTGATCCGTGCCATCAGAAGTTATGCTCGTTTTACTAAAAGAACCCATTTTTATAGCTGTCAATGGAATGTCATTGGAAGCTATTGCGCTTAGTGAGAATTACAGATTACACACAGGCATTCAAATACAAATGAGATTTTAATAATAAAACTCAAGACTGAAACATTAGTTTTACAGTCAGAATTTGTGTTTCGAATATGAGGAAAAGGTCAACTTTTTTTACTGAAATACTGCAATTTTATTGTTGTATGTTTTCCTTTGCAAGTTCTCGTTCATCGAGGTGGGCAAACGTCCACGTTTCATGGTACTCAATGGGTATTCATCAGTTCGTGAAACGGTAAATTATCAGAGGTACACAGCTGAATTTTGCGCTCATTTTATTAAAATAGACATAACTTGAGAATAGAGTACATGTATGTGCAAATTACGTGAAATGTTCGGCAGTTAAAAGTCAATAAAATGTACTTCATAATAATAATACCGGAGCCTTATATAGCGCACGTATCTACCAACAATTAGGTACTGAAGGCGCTGGTTTAATGTCTATTTGTAAATACAGGTAAATTTATCCCTATGGTTTTTTAAAGAAATGGACCAAGCGTTAAACTTGAAAAATATTTATTATTTTTTTCAAATTCGGTCCCTTTCTTTTTGGCTCACTTTTTGACTCACTCGTTAAACATGATACTCCCTTCATGCGACAAAATCCGACGAAATCTTGCAATTGTAATAAACGTGTGTATAAATTATATATCAAGCCGAACATGTCATCAATTATGTTTGGTCTTTTTAGTGACTTTATTTGCCATCGATCTTGTAGAGACAATTTGAGGCGGAAACTTTAGGACCTTTCGGCTTGGAGAGAAAAAAAACCTTAGTTTGTTCTTAGCTATGTGAAGTATATACAGCATGAGTAGATTTTGTTATTTTAAAAAATGAACCTTAATAGTGAGAGAGTTGAAAATGTTTTATTAGTTTCTATGCAAGTTTAAACGATGGCCATCGAAAGCAAACGATCTCTCAGCCAACAATTTACTGGACGGAGTTTCATTGTTAGACATGTATTCATTGTCTTTTCAAGGATACCTTTGTTATTATTCGTCACTAGGTCGTTTTCGGATAGCTTTAATAAGCGGGTATAAGGCCTTCAAAGTGGAATCATTTAACAACAAGTTTCCAAGGATAATACATAAAAGATTGCCGCATGTGATCCTTCATCTAATAATGAATGCGGGCGTTAGAATTTGTGAGGTCTTTGTTTCGTCAAGGTTTTCGATGCGATTTATATTCAGTTGAGGACTGGCATATTACGTGGCTCAATTATAGAGCTACAGCTATAATCAGCTTAACAAAAATCAACTGAAACCCCATCTCATAGCAGGAAAAGGAAATGGCATATACCTGTTCACGGTAAGCCAGCCATATTTGTGCTTAGCAGTTTTATGTGAGACAGCAACTGTAAATATACCAATATAGATCTTTTCCTTGTGTAGCAAAATTCTCAGAAAAAAAAGTATTTTGTAGTGTTGTTTTTCTTCTGCGAAAACAAATGGCGACAGAAATGCTACTGTTGTCTCATAAGGCTTGACACCAGCAGTGTACGGTTGGCCAGCCAGGCCAGGGTGGCGGAACACTTTTGAAAGAGGGGGGAGGGGGGCAAAGCACCGCCAGTGCCGGCTGGCCGTTGCAAATTTGAAAAGACACTGGTCCCTAGTCGTGGCTGAGCAAGTTGTGCCTGCTGAAAGTTTCCGGTTGCACCAACAAAGGTATATCCCGAATGATGTTCAGCGCTGTTGACAGTCAGATTTTTCTGTGATTGAATTTCGTATGTAGTATTGACACACTATTTTTGTAATCCTTCCATTTACTTTCCCTTTTTGAAGTTTTCGGGGGTAACCATTTTCACTTCTTTTGTGATTTGTTGCCTCGCCCCTGGCTGGGAAGTGTGGTCCGATGGACTAAAAAACACCGCAAACATCCTATCTGTAGGTCAGCATCATGGAAAATCGTTTGTTATATCAAAGCGCTGTTGACATACGGAAAAGCTGGTGGCCATTAATCGGACTCAGGGATATTTAGACGGCAAAATCTGGCCAATCATCGGCGCGGCAGGCAAAGTCCTTGACGTGGCACGCTTGTAGTGAAAGTCGATAAAGCGTCAAAAGGGACTGACCCCTTTTCCCTCTCTTTTGAAGTTGTTTTCGACATTAAGGTCTATAATGCGCCAACAGCACAATGGTGTCACGGTACCTGAGCGGCGATCTAGTGCACCGGTCCTCGCTTCATACAACACGCCAGGAAAGGCTGCATCTGCTCTAGTTTCGTTGGAATAAAAGTGCTTAGTGTTCCATTTGCAAAACCAGGACACCTCTAGGTAAATCCCACCGGTAAGTTATATTCTTTTTCTTCAAGTAAATAAAACCTGTTAAGGTAGTGATGCTAACAGTTTGGGGTTTCAGAAAATCCTGCCTAAATATCATGCCAGGGTGTGGCCGACCGATATCACGGGGAAGCGTATTTTTTTTACCGTATTTCCTGGTCCGGGTTGGTGGGCAATTGTGCAGCGATTCCCGGGGCATGGCTGCCCCGGGCCCCGTGATGCTATCCTGGTGGACCAAAGGGTGGGTCTCGGGTCTTGGAATGAGATGGGTCGACCCCATTAACATAAACTTACAGAAGACTAAAACAGCTTCGCCTTGAAAAACGATATTCCAGCTTTCAAAACAAGCCTGATTTTCAGGAAATCAATAATTTGAACCATGTCAGTCGGGAATGCTCTTCCTTTAATATGCAGACATTTTGACTTTAAAATTGAATTCAAGAAACCCAACAGTTGTTGCATATGCTCCCGACCTTGACTAACTAAATACTGGTACTTTCCCTTTACACGAGCGAGGGGAACTTTTTACTTAAAATAGGGGAAAACCCACAAACATACAACTAAAACTGGGCCCTGCCACACGTGCCGTGGTGGCTCGCCATCATTTCAACCGGGAAGGACGATGACAGTTCAACCTATATAAAGCTGCGTATAGATTAGTGACATAAGGGAGGGGGTATCAGTTTGATCGAAAAAGGGAAAGCATTATACCGATTCTGGGTTTTGTAATTGTCAGCGACAGTTAACAGACAATTATAGAGAAGCTGTCTGTTGCGAGAACGTACATTGCGAGCTGAGTTGGACAAACTATAAAAGCATAATTTTACAGTTGATGCAACTCACTGTACAGGTTGAGTAAAAAAGAACGTGACCGATTAAAAAAAAAATTAAAAAAAAAAATAAAAAAAATACGTGGCTCGCTCCGTTTCATGAAACTAAGTACATGTTATTGGCATTATATAGTAACTGTGAAAATATCACGAAATTTGCAATCTCTATTCCCAGGTTATGACTATTTTCATGAAAAGATCACACCACTGACCATTTACCGTTCTACGAACTGATGAATACCCATTAAATACAATGAAACATGGACGTTTTCCCACCTCCATAAATGAACGGAAACTTGCAAAGGAAATGGCAGACAAAAATCGCCATCAATATTTCAGAAAAAGAGTTGACTTGTTCCTCAAATACAAACGCAAAATCTGACAGTAAAAATAACAATTTCGTGTTTGACGTCTCAAACGATTAAAATCTCACTTGTATTTGAAAACCCTATGTGGAATCTGCAATTCTCACTCAGCTCAATAGCTTCCAATGGCATTCCATGGACAGCTGTAAAAAAAAAAAAAAAAAAATTAACCCTAAAAGGGCCGGGTTATTTTGACCATCTCTCAGCCGGGGGGGGGCCTAAGATCTCAGCCATCGATTGACGAAATATTTTGAAACTCAGTACATGCATAGAGCATCTCTTCCTAAACATACCCAAGAAATTTCATGTCTACAGGTCAAAGGGTTTTGGAATTATGGGTAATTAATTATTCATATGTACGAATGGCAATTCTGTTGTGTGTACACGACGTATATGGGAAAATTCAGTTTTCACGGCGCATAGCGCCGGAAAATTTTTCTCTACGCGGCAACCCGTGGTCTGATTTTCATGTTTTTGTTATCAAACGATGCGCAAAGCTTGAGGCTAAAAAGTCATAGCAGCTCGGATCGCGAAACAATTTTTTTTAGAGGCTATCGTGGAAAATGTTGAGGGGGGATTCCGCCCCCGGCCCTTTTATAGGGTTAAGTAAAACATGCATAAATTCTGATGATAGCATCGATCAATTTCAGTAATTCTTTTTTCCCCCAGATGAGTGGAAGAACATGCGCTTTTAAGACATACTTCATTAGTGTATCAAATAAATTTGATTGCAAAATAATTACTGTGCCATACATTTTGGTGGTGTTTTTGTACTAACGCGATCAAGGAAATGGTTATTATCAGAATACACTGTTCTTTTTTATTTCCCGTCCTTGAAAAGTGTGCTCTGAAATAGAACAAGGAACCAAAAACAAATCTCGATACAGTTGGAAAAAAAAGACGAACGTAATTCCTGGTTGCGAAAAGTGATTTACCTTCAGATTGATATTTCCTGGTTTACAGCGATCTTGTTCCTCTTTCGGGTCACTTTTTTTAAAATCAGTTTTGACCAGTCCTGTTTTGATTCAATAATTATGATAATCTATGTCATTCGTTAGTCTGAATTCTCCCGCATCGCACGCGATCACACTTCGCACTGCAGTATACCGTGGTTTCATGTTTCACGGTGTTTTCTTTTTAAATAACACTTGCCTCACTTGCCATGGTTACTTAGACAGCCGCTCATGGCTCAGATTTGGGAGTTGATTTAGTCACTGCACTGAATAGAAGTGGCATCCTTTTAAAGTATCACTTTTCGTACGTTCCATGCACCTTATACTGAGTATCAAGCCTTCAAGGTAATAGCTCACCTAGTAACTAACGTTATCATCGCAAAGTCATCCATGAAATAAGTTGTCACGAACTTGACACTTCACGACAGATTGTTGTGAGAGTATTTCCGGACTCGTCCTATACGGTATTGTTTTTGTTTTCAAAGTTTTCTTCAAATCTGCCAAGATGTCTCTCCACCCATCCTCACTGCTGTCCGTCGCGGCCGTGCTTGTTTTGACATCCGTAGGAATCGTGCATGTTGCTTGTGGTACGTATGTTTTTAGACCTTGGTGTACATTCTTGAGAAAAAAATGAACCTTTTGCCATCGTGTTTCTTTCCTTCAAAAAAAAACCAAGTGTCGTTTCATGTTTCAACAGTTTTTCCTTTTAATGTTTTGTTTGTCAAACTTGTGAGCTTTTTTTTCATGTGGCTTTCGCCTTCAATTATATGTTGACTTCACTAGACACGCCTTCTGCATATACCCCACCCTCTTTTCTGAGATCTATGCTTGTCAAGTTTAATACTAGGCCCGAAGGGTTCATTTTGGTACATTATCTATACTGAGTGACTCATAATTATAATACTGGATCTTCATCCAAAATGCATTTACCTCGAGCCAGAACAAATTTTTTTTCTGCGTACAATAATATTTTTCTCTGGACCAAAAAATTGGAACCATATCTCATCATCTTTAACGGATTGCCATGGGCGTTGATTGGTGGGGGACGGTGGGGGGGGGGAGCATGCTCCCCACCCCTCACTATTTAAAGTGAGGGTATCATATCGTTTGCCCCCCCCCCACTTGTTTTGTCCCTGAATACAAATTGTATCCTACATTTGATTCTATAGCTCAGAACAGCTGATTTAATGACTCTATTTGAACTCAAAAATGATGTTGGAATGATGATTTTTGTTCAAAAGAAAAATGGTTAAAGTGGTCAGAAATTGCCTCAGTTTGCACCAAAGAGCGTCCAGAATCAAAAATGTTACGGGACCTTTAAGCGGGCCCCGAACCCCGAACCCCACGCCGTTAGGGCTTCACACTTCGCACCCACAGTAGTTCTGATCAAGGAATGTGTCCCTCCCCTCCGCTTTTGAGAAGCGATGAATTATAAACTAAACTCTCAGAGCTAATTCGTTCGGTTCAGTTGTGTTTAGTCATTTATATTGATCTGTGACACATAACTGTGAAATGTCATGTCTACCTTTTAACCGATATGTAACTAATTGTGAATAACTTTTATTATCAAGTCTAGTCTTGTCTTGTCTTGTCTTGTCTTGTCTTGTCTTGGCACGTCCACCACATGCTTCTGCCGTTTCTTATAGGATGATGCTTCCACACCTATATTTATGTATTACTCAATATGATGAACGGTGTGGAAATGATTTTCTTTCTGGAAATGAATTGAAAATTGTATTGAAATAAATGACTCACTCATGCAGTCACTCAGTGACTCACGAGGTGTTCCTTTTCGGTCCAGCAAAAAGATCATGGTTATTTCTTGCGCCTTCAGAGGTTCGCATAGTGAAAAGTTCCGCCACTGTCCCAAACGCTGGCAGGGTGGAAGTCTGGGACCCCGACACCTCCGAGTGGCTCGCCGTGTGCGCGAACGATTGGGATTTCGCTGACGGTCAAGTAGTCTGCAAGGAGCTGGGTTATCCTGGGACGGCTCTGGTGAAGATTCAATCCGAGTATGGACACGGAGGACCGGGGAAGTCAATCGGTGGCTTCCACTGTACTGGAGGTAAAATTTAAATGTAAAACGCTTCCGCTAATTTGATTTCAAAGAGAACTTCATTATTATCTGAACAACTGAAAATATATTTATTTGCATTGGTTTACGATTTACAAGATATACAAGAGAACCTTACATTGTCTGAAAATTTTTAAGTCTTAACAATTTCCAGGTTTCGTTCCAATAAGCTTCAAATTTACTACGTGTGTATAAAGAGTCATTAAAAAAAAACCCTGATCTCACAGACGGATGACAGTGTTTTGTAATGATCGTTCTAATTAATTCACAATCCGGGGATGAACATTACGCCACCTTGCGTTTGAAACATAGCATTTCGCGAGATCGCTTATAATTTCTCAATTTTTTGTGAGTTATTAAGCATTATCCTGGTTAATTTACTGGTTTTTCTCTCGGTAGATGAAGCATATTTGCTAAACTGCACGAGTAGTGACCCAAACGATGAACCATGCGGTGCCAACCACACAGCCGGAGTCGTATGCGCAGGTAATAAACTAACTAAGCTTCGCCCCGTAATATTTTGACCAATCACTATCGTGATTTCAAGTCCAACATGCGTGAACCATAGGCGTGCGCAGGGCGTGCACTTCCTGCAATGGCGCGCGCGTGCGGAACATGAAATTTGGCACTGGACAGTATAAAGTGAAGTGGGCGGGGCCTAATGGATGGAGCAATACTAATTAGTCAAGTTATTTCTAATCTCTTTTGACATCTTTTGGAGGGTTTGGGGAATTTTGTTCCGGATGATATCGTTGTCCTCGTCGTGGTCCCTCACTGATGCTGCCGTTTTGTTTATTTGCGTTCACGTGCCTGTTCTTGACATGCTTGTTGACCCTTTAACAGCTCCAGGATATGAAGGTTGCAAGATGGAAATGAACGACAACAGCAGAATCTTTAAGACGCTAACAGCCATCACAGACAACACCGTTGAGAAATGTATTGAATTCGCTAAAACTCGGCAAGACGGAGCACCCATACTTTACGCTGGGGTGTTGGGAGAAGATTGCTGGTATGGGCTGAAAAACCCGGATAACATCGCCAGCCTCCCAGCAGTTGATGACTCCATGTGCGACACTGCCTGCCCTGGAAATCCCGATCAGAGATGTGGTGGATCGGGACGTATTTCAGTCTACAGTGGTAAGTTACACTTTTCTATTGAATATTCTAAGCAACCTTATTGTAATGATTATCTGAATTGAAGCATAGTAATCATATACGTACGCAATGCGGCCATCTTAGAGGGTGTTCTTTATCTGAAGTCAGGAACAGTGAACGCATAGAGTACCTATTATAAAAAGAACAGATCATGCTGCTATGCGCATTAATTGCAGATGGAGGAAATGAAAAGTTGGTTTACTTCATTATCTGAAGTTTGTCATGTTTATCTAGAAATGAATGGATTTTCAAGTCGATCAATACCAGCCCCAATTATTTTAAATCGATGTCTTTACTCATTACGTTTTAGCAACCAAGGTCCACTGCAAAAGACATGTCCCGTAACAATTAAGCCCATGATTCATAATTTCGTTTCCTTCTTTTTTTCAGTAAATGATGGATTCTGTAGCGGTCCAGTTTTGTCCAACGGCGAGCAGGTCGTTCAGCCGACGCCGGATTTTTTCTATTTCGGAACCGTCGTCGACTACACTTGCAACCCTGGGTTTGAGCTACGGGGGGCGCCCTCCGTGCAATGCGTCATGGGCTCTTCTGGGACTGCACAGGTCACGTGGAGCAACAGTACACCCAAATGCTTCGGTGAGCTTCAAATGTAACCGTAAAAGATTATAATCCCAACACCAGAACCAAATAGCAGCATATGAATACTGCAACTACACACCAAATTCAATCGAACTAAACCACGTCAACCAAAATAATTTAAAGAAAGTGAAAAAATCCCTGCATTATTGGTTGAATTAAATACTTTTCTGTAAATTCCACCTCAGCCGCTGATAATGATATGACCACTAGCAAGGCTACGACGCCGCCAGGCGGTAATGGAGCAGGTATGTTGAGTTCATGGTCGTATTAATGGGTGTTTTCTATATACGATGGCGTCATGCATTCGTTCCGGCTTCGGTTATCCTTTTTACAACTCTTAAATTATAGTTATTATTTTCAAGCCAATGTTGCTGAAACCAAATCAACATACTCTAACATCTGCTTTAATGCAATATTCAGTAGCATAAAACGGGCTTGATAATTGATATAGCGCCCGTATTCCCCACCTAAGGCATGAAACGAAGGAATAGTTCATTATGTCCCATTTACTTTGAAAAGCTGGTGACTTGACTTGGGACTGGAGAACATGCGAGAACTTGTGATGAAGTCGTCTGCATCACTGGTACTTGGCATGACAAGACATGCGGTCTGGCACCTTGCTTCAAGTATATACAAACCGAATTGTTTATGCAGTTTTTTTCTTGATCCCACTAGATGCTGCGTTGGTTCTCAGCATCCTGAATACAGTCATCCTGGTACTCCTCATCATCGCTATCTTGATCGGACTATACTGCTGCATCATCAGGTAAAGTCACATTGTCAATTCAACTACTTAAAAGACAAATACTTGCAAATCTTACCGATTCGGATGGGCTGTACGCCTATGTAGCTCTCTAAAAAGTTAGTGTTTCTTACTGTAGAAGTTCTTGCAGCTTATTGTAAAGATAATCTTTACGTTGCTACCGAATGAAAGTGCTCTCATCAAATTGTAAAATTAATAGTCATTAAGGATTATACCTGTACTGTTCATGTATCCTAATTCGAGGTTCATTCCTAAAAGATTATTTTTTTAAAATAGGGGAAAGGTAGTTTTATCGTCAACTTAAATTCATGGAAATTGAAAATTCGTAGGGAGAAAAAAATGTCGTTGGAGATCAGTGACGGAATGAACTCCTTATTTATGTTAAGTCATTTTTATCCAAAAACTATTAAAATGCAGACAAAGGGAGAGTTCCCCTGCTATGCTTCCTCACTACACAAAGACCAACTCCCTGGACAAGAACGAAGGTGACGACCAGGAACCCACGGCCAGCCCGCCGGTCCCCGAGCACCGGGTCGCCCTGCAGGAACTCCCCGAGTACTCCACCGTCAACAAAGATGCCAAGCGCAAATCCAGGGTGCCCAGAACCAACTCCGGCTTCGAGATGGACGAGGGGCCGAGGAGGCCTATGTCCAACATCTCAGAGTCGGGGAGGAATCGTACCTCCAGACTTGAGTCGGGGAGGAACCGTACCTCCAGACCTCAGGTAGACAACAACGAGGAGATTTTGGGGACCATCATTGTCAGCCCGTTGGCCCGTCAAGAGGGGGTGGGCAAAGAGCATCAGGAACGGCCAGCTGAGGAAGAAGGGTGGGAGGAGAACCTGACCTACGATTCCATCGAAAATGACCCCAAATATGTAAACACGAGAAAATAGTAAGATTGATCGAAGGTACATTGAGAAGTTATATTGCTTTCAATACTTGACTGTAGGAAAGATTTGACTGGAAAACAGTCTAACTTGCTTCCTGCCGCTAACTACATACAGGCTGTATGTATGGCCAGTTGGTGCAAATTAGACTGTTTCCAGTCTTTTTTTTCTAGTGAACTACTCTTTTAAACAACTTTTAAGCTTTCATGTCAGATGCAAAACTGAAATATATATGTTTGACACCACTAAAGTATTTGTCGGCAGAATTGTATACACATGTATAAGTGGGATGCATATTTCGCTATTGAGAGTTGGTTTTATATCTGGTTTTTCATAAAATTCCATGAATTCCAATTATCAGAACGAACAGTAAAGCATGCAGAGAATACATCCCCAGAAGATTCTAAACACAGAATACAAACTGACAGCAATTGTCAAAGTGTTTGCAATGAAAACTTTAGATACCCAATTTTTACATAATTTAAAATAATTGTTATTCACATTATAGTTAATAACTTGGAAGATGTTGCCGAACAATTTATACATCGTACGTATATAACTGACGTAAGTTGCAAATTTGTTGGGCAGTTAATTTCTCTAAGTAATTCAAAAATAATTTTGAAAATTTCTTTACATGTATTAATATTGCAGCACAATTTATTTGATAAAGATGTTATCTAATTGGCGTATTTCTTAAGGTATTTGTTTGCAAGTCAGATATCAAGTATACGGGGTGACCCCCCAAAAAGTTGTGCAGGCAGACATTTTTCAATTTCTCAAAAAGTATCCAACATCAGCATTTCATGTTGATGGAGTATATTGTTTGTACTCTTGTGTATAATCACAGCGAAAATTTGATGAAATCCATTCTTGCAAACCAGAGATACAACATAAACTGTAAATGGCAATGTGTTTTTCACCCGTTCCAAATGTTACACAGTTAACGAAAAGACCCATTATGGCAGAGTGCCGGTTGAGCGATTTCCCATGCAATGTGTAATTCCCAATCGAATGGTTGAAAAATACAAATCCTTTTATAATCTGTTACAGCTCTGGTTTGCATGAACATTATTTCCAAGACATTTTCACTGATTATACACAAGAGTATATAATTCATATGCTCCATCAATTGAAGTACTCACGTTTAGGTATATAACTTTTGAGAAATTTAACGATATCTGCTTGCACAACTTTGGGGGGGGGGGGGTCACCATGTATTTGAAACATGTTATTCAGTCAGTTACGCAGATTGGTATTTTAACGGCCTTTGCCTATTTGGGGCAGCATTGTTACAATTTTAAGATTATTCATGATTGTAAAAAGTTGAACTCGAAAAACTTATTTGAAAGCCTACAACTTGGTGAATACAGGCCTGAAAGGGTGGTTTTCACTGGTTTTATGTTCATATCAGTACTGAGTGATTGTTCTATAGGTATATACGGTACATAAATTTGACCCAATTTTTCCATTGGTTGCCAGGTTTGTAAGTATAATTTTGTGACAGAGAATTTGTCATTTTCTCCGTGGGTGGCGCGTTGATGACGAGAGCGAACTGTCGAAAGAATCAGACAAATTTGCAGCTCAAAGAAAAAAAAATACGTAGTATGTAAAATATTATGAAAACAGGCATTTTACTTCATTTTAAATTCACTAAATTAATACTCGGATTTTTCATAATTAGTGATCCTTTGTTTTTGTTTACTGTTCCATGTTTATTATGAGAACTGAATTTTGAATAAAAAACATCGATGTATCTTGCCTGGTGGTGTACATCAATAAGTAATTGTTTAGGTTAGCTATAGGAGTGCGAATGGGATGTACAAAAACTTCAAAAAGACATTTTGTGGTCTTATATTTATACTCAGAAATTCCAAAATGATTATCTTCCGTGTTTAAAAATTGGTTCTATATTTCGGCTGAGGTCAAAATAAAAGTCGGGTGAGATGGCACCGATTTATGCGTTGCGAGTTGATAGACAGTTTGTTTAAGTAAGATTTGAGGCTTTGCATGGTGGAGATATTAAATAATGAAAGGTTTGCGGAAACACCATGTGCGAATAATTTCTCAACTAACTGAAAAGAACCAGAGGTATAAACTCGACGTTCCGGTCAGTATGCTCTGACCATCTTCACTCTCCTGAAGACGGTCAGAGCATACTGACCGGAACGTCGAGTTTATACCTCTGGTTCTTTTCAGAACCATTCTCTTAGTTGAGAAATTATTCGCAAATTGTGTTTCCGCAAACCTTTCATTATTCAGTTTGTCTAAGTAATAAAACCTGCATAATGACAAGGAACTGTTGACGTATGTTTTGGCTGGGCATGACGACGGCCCGGGGGAGAACAACAATGTTAGCCCGAAGAATTTGGGGAATGGTCTGATTATCAGAACTATGTCTTACTGACTGGACTCTTGATCAAAATTATACCTGGTTAAATTTGACTAGAAAACAGTCTAACTTGCATCCAGCTGACTAGAGCCACCTGGGGCAAGCTAGACTGTTTCCTTGTCAAATTTAACTAGAGTGTATTCAGAGTAAACTGGAGTTTAATCAACTATACAGGAACATGAATCATGATTTGTCATCGAAGAATAAAACACTATTTTAAACACAAAAATATAATTGGTGTCGATGCATCGATGTCAAGAGGCCCCCTGAAACTCTGCGAGTCCCACGAATCAACTAATAGTACCATGTACCACAAATAATACGATCTGTGCTCACAAATACATAGTCCCATATTCCGTTGTGGACTGGCAAAAGGCGATTTGGAATCGCTCAATGCACCGGCCCCATTTGATATAGAGCTGCACGCTTACAGCCAACATTTTACTGAAAACTCGTCACAAGCAATTCATGAATTTATTTCCAAAATGTTCCCTTTTGTTCCCTTTTAGAATTCCATGCACCCTCCCCGGGCTTGCCCCAAATCTGTTTCCACAGGTTTGATGTTGTTAAATACAAAAAATATATTGATAAAGCGAAAATTGAAGTTAAGGAACAGTGGTCATACGGTTTTTATTCTTTAAGGGTTTCTTAATCGTGGACATTTTTTTCCACGTTTTTCAAATCGCGCTTTGGAAATAAACTCTTCAAATGAAAAGTCCTGGTTGACAGCCTGTACTCCTGTAAAGTATAAGTCTTGCGCTGATCAGTTTTGTGTGCCACAGCAACAATAAAAGCAGTAACCGGGCCGATGACCAGCCCAGGTCTTTATTGCGTAACAACATAAAATAGATCACATCTATACTATTATTATATACTTAATGCCTTGATGATGCCTAGTGGCACATAGGCCATTAACAAAGCTCCTCCATCTTGGTCTGTTCTTTGCTAGCTCTTCCAGTTCCTTCCAGCTGTATCCCATCTGTCTCGCATCAGCCATTGTGTCTCGCTGCCAGGTGTTCTTCGGCCTTCCTTCATTTCTCTTTCCGTGTGGATTCCAAGTCAAGGCTTGCCTGGTGATGTTTGAGATCGGCTTTCTTTGAGTGTGGCCGGTCCACCTCCATTTGCGCTTCAAGATTTCCTCCTTAATTGGGGTTTGTTGAGTTCTCCTCTATACTATTATACTAGGGTATAAACATACGGTAGTTTTGACACCAACTTTGCAGAGGGATGTATGGGGTAATACTTTTTTAATTAAGGCACCAATATTGCTCATTGTAAACATACCATTGTACATCAGATGTACATCAGATTCGAACCAGCCAACCGATCCCGTTAGCTCGGTGGTCGAGTGGTAAGACGTCTGCACTAGAAAGCAGGAGGTCGTGGATTCGAACTTTCACTCGGGAGGTAGCACACTGAGTATACAGTGTTTATACGTCGGTGAAAGGCAAAACCTAATTTGATATCGTGTATTCTCACACAATGATCGTGCTGCCAATTTATCCCAAGCGACAGAAGTATTATTTTATACCATTTTCATTTCAAAAAGCTTGTGACTCAGAGACTTGCGATTAGATGACTTACCGGGACTTGTGATGGACTCATGGTGCGCTCTATTCTGGGCCAGCGATTGAGCTGCTGCTGATGATAGGACAAACATTTCTGGCGATGTTTGTTTACGTACTGTAAGCATCCAGCTGCGAACCAACTACGAACAAAAAATGACATCATGTGTTGGATGATAATCTGCATGATTTTTTTTAGCAATATATTTATCTTGCTGAACAGTTTCCTGTATACATCAGCTGGGCATGAGCTCCATGACTGATATTGGCCGGCCCCTGGTGCGGTACAGCTTGCTTACCACACTCTAAAAAAAGAATCATTAGTCAGATTTAACTAGAAACCAGTCAAATTTGACTGGCCATCATTTAGGGTCAGCTGGGTATCAATCTGACTATACTAGATTTTGCCAGTTAATACCGAAAAACAATTATACAATTAACTAAAGATTGGAGTCAAATCCAACTACTTTCTCAAGTCATAGAATGAAACCTTGCATGTTTAACTAAATTCCTTGTCAATTTTTAATAACTAAGAAAACCAGTTAATACTTTGACTAGGTTGTTTTTTTAGAGTGTAAGACGATATGATGATGCCCACGTTTTCTTCACAATCCCATCAGATGCAGGGTTGGTTCTTGGCATCTTAAATACAGTGATCCTGGTCACCAGCGCCATCGCGATCGGAATCTACTGCTCCGTCATCAGGTAAAACCAGGTACTCCTTTATACTAAAAGCACGGAGAACAGTCGGACGGTTTTCTACCGGTTTCAGAGCTCACGTCTACGCCTATACACTCTCTAAATTCCAAAGAGTGAAATTAGGAACTAGGGAAATTAGGAAATTAGGGACTAGACATGTTAGAGTGAATCACTCTCATTTTTTATTGAAATAGTCTGAAAATGATCCACTTCAGTCGAAGCTCGAGTGAAAACTCGATCTTTACGATTGCAGAAATTTCACTCTAAAACGTCTAGTCCCTAGTTTCCAACTGTGGGAGTGAATCTTCACTCGAATGGAGTGAATTTTGACTCTTTGGAATTATGAAAGCAGATCCTTGTGAAACAAGTTCGCGTATAGTTCATTGGACAGAGTAACCAAAAAACCACGTTACAATGCCATACTTTTTTTTCAAGGAAAAAATGCTAACATAAGAGCCCTTGCAAAAAACACAATACATTTTCTCAACCAGATTATGGGAATTAAGACCATGACACGGAATGAAACATGTGTTTATTGTTTTCTTCTTTGGAGACTGCTTTATATAAAATGCCGGGCTGCAAATTGCCTGTGTCACATAATGGTTCTTACGTTGCTCCTGGATGACATTGCACTTATTAACCAAAATTTCACGTAGTTTTTTTTATGGTATCTCAAGATACAGAAAAAGAGAGGGTTCCCCTGCCATACCTGATGGTCACGCAAGGACTGGCTCTGTGGAAAAGAACAGCGGTGACGAGGACGACCAGAAACCGACTGCCAGCCCGCCGGACCCTGATCACGGGGTCGTGCAGCAGCAAGAGCTTCGTGAGTACAGCACGGTCATCATCGATGATGGCGAACGCAGCACCGCTAGGGATCCTAGAACCTACTCACAGCCACATGTGTATGAACAGCCAACCGTGCGGAAAATGACCCCCGATTATGCAAACGTGAACAAAACAGAGATTGATTGATAGTACAGTTATTGAATTTGCTTTCAAAATACGTGACCAGCCAATAAATACACACTTGTGACCAGTGTAGAAAGATTTTTGTCTTACTTACACGCAACATGTAAATATTTTATTCTGGTGGTATAACAATTACCTTTCTCTGTCATTTATCTCTTAACAGCCAAGCATTCAGACAACTTTTGAGCTATTGTCACAACTGTACAACAGATTTGTTTTCTGTATTGTTTTATTATTGTTATTGCATGTTCATGTAGGCTACATTAATTTGTTTTCTCATATTGAAAGTTGGCACCGTTCATTTTATTGTATCGATATCGTCAGCCTTTTTGTTTTCATCGGTAAAGTATAACATACAATTCCATGTTTTGAACTTATCAGAACGAATATTCGATTTTGTAAAGCAAAGTATCAAGTGAATACATCCGTTGTCTTGGTCCAAGACTGGTTTTTAATTTCATTCCCCTATTTTGCAGCCGGTCCCGTGACAAACGCGGTTAAGTTGCCGTGGCAGTCAGTGGAGGTCGCTGTCGACAAGATGAACCAAATCCAGTCTTGGCAATATTGGCAGCGCTACCCGAGGAAATTCCCAGCATACAGCTCACGCGCATGCATTAACTTGTATACAGCGCGCGTGAGGTATGCTCGGACTTTCCTGGGTAGCGCTGCCAATATTGCAAAGACTTGACTTGATTCATTGGTAGCCAGCTCGATTGTCACTGACCGGCAGTATAAGGGGAATAAAAAAACCAAAGACTATTAGTACATCCCCAGAAGATTCAAAACACGAATGCAAACTAACACCAAATTTCAAAGTTCTTACAATGAAATCTGTTTAACACCCATTTTTTCCCTTATGGTAAGATCTTGCTGCACAATACCAGAACGTACTATTTTCAGATTGATTTGCCGGTTCATTTCTGTGTAAGTAATTTAACAAAAAAATATTTGAATACAGTTTTATAAAATTTGATTTGATGAGTTGTTAAATAATTGCGTCTTCTTAAGAATACTTCTTCCTTTGCATTTTTTTGCAAACAATAATTGTAATCGCAAGTTAGACGGAGCCAATTATTATGCAGACTGTCCGTTTGTAATGGCCTTTTGTGTTAATGGGTATTATTATTATTTTTGTAAAATTCATTATTATAATCATTGCTTTAAAAGGTTTATAGCGAAAATGTAAGTGTAATGCTGACAGCTTATGGTGTCGGCCCAATAAGGCGGTTTTATGCGGATCAATACTAATCATGATTTTTTTTTTATTGGAACTCAAAGGGCAAGGCTCTGTGTGAAACAACGAATAGTTTTTTTTCGGACTGTTTCATCAAAATATTGATCATTAATGTATTTTTGTTTTGAGTTAAATGTTTAGCATCGAACGGATAATGAATTTTGTATCTTGACTGATGATGATTTAATATAGCCTAGGTTAGCTGGACGTCCGAAAAGAATGTAGAAAAGATTCAAAAATGATTCAAAGGACGCCTTGTGGATCACGACGCGTTCGATTTGTTAAAAAATATTCTGTAGTCTTATATCTTACTCAGAAATTATAAAATGGTTGTCTTCTTTGAAATAATTTGTCAATCGTGTTTCTATACCGATTGAAGACAATTGAAAGTCCCGATTTAATGTGTTGCAAGGTGGTAGACATTTTTTGACAGTAAGACATCTGTATAGATTAGTTGTAATGTGTGTAAGCTGATTTTCACGCGAAGGTTAATGTATCATGTATATGCTGCTGGAGAAAATTGTAATAATATCAAACAACTTTACCCAGAATAATTAATAAAACAATGTTAACTGTTTGTACGGTTTCATAAAATGTATTTACATGCCTATACGTTCATGAGGTGATGCATGAGGCGAAATTCCGTCGTTTAATGACCATTGATTATCTGTCAATCGCAGCATGTTTTATATTTACGCTGTACAAGGGTCACTATGTTTTCCTTCTCATTTTAATATTTCCTGTTATTTATGCAGATCAATAATCTTTACGCGTTTCTTAAACAGCGCCCTCCCTTGGAATGCAACACGCGTTCCAACGCCCAACCAATCGAATCATTTCAAAACATCACGTGGTAACTGCCGCGAATATAATCAGCAAACGTCATATCGTGTTTTTTCGTCGTGCGGTCGGACGGGCGAGGTGAGTTCTGCTATTTTTCTGTCTTTTTTAATTTATATTTTTAAAATTGTTTAAGAGATGTGTTATTATGTAATGCTCCAAGAATGTAGTGATTCATTTGTAGAATTATTGGATCATCTGAGACTGAAATATCGATGTTTAGCCTAATGTCAGTGCTGTCAAAAATTACGGACGGGCGGGGTACGGGAGGGCATTGTGGGTGTGTACTGATGTCGGACAGTCATAATGCTTGCAATATAATACGACGATACAACTTACAAGTTAGCAAACATCAAAAAAATAAAATGATTAGGCCTAAATTATCACAAAAATACCTTACTGGATTGTTAGGGATTGGCAGTCTAAATCATCCTGTAAAATCGTGGCTCCTGGTGTGCTGACATTTTCAAGAAAAATTATATTTTTCCAACGCTGGTCGGCCTGACAAAAAAAAAAGAGTGAGTTAAGTTGTCCTGATTTGTTTTGCATGTTTTTGAGCACTTAAGGTCCAGTCTGGCCTAGGGTAAAAGGGGAAGTGTTATTTAATGGACCACTTAAGGAAAACTGGCACTGCTTTGTGTAAATGAGAATGTGGGACTGGGATCTTAACCATAATTACTCATGACATCATGTATATGTTTGCAGCATAGCATCAACCCTAGTCAGACCCACGGTTTTTGCTTAGTAACGATGGGTTGGATCCGGTCGAATATATACCCCCACTTAATGGTAAACAGATAGGATGCGGGAGAATTCGACCAGATAAGGAAAACCAGCACTGCCTAGTGTAACTGACAGAGTGAGATCTTAACTGTTATTACATGACCATGCACTTACTTTGTTTGCAGCATATAATCCACCCTAGTCAGACCCATGGTTTGTGATGTATGTATCAAGTTGTCGAATTCTCCCTCCGGTCGAAAATACCGGAAAGATGCCCATATCTGGCCGTCACTTATTTTTCCCTTAAATGACCTATCAGCCATCAGAAAGTGATAATATGTCCTAAAAAGTCAAAATTAGCAGTGACAAATTTTGAATTTTGACTGAGAAATCACTTAGAATTTTTCAGACCAGTCCCATAGGGTTTGTGCACAGGGTAAAAAGTGATGGCCAGATATGGGAATCTTTCCAAACTACCCCCTCTTACCCTACCTGTAATTTGATTATACTTTGATAATCATCATGTAGTCACCTCAAACTTGAAAATCCAGTAAAGTACATTCGAGTGTTGATTGGAATATATGCTGATTGTCTTGTTCACCACCTGTGTGAATCACACACAGAAAACCTGCTGTACCTGTGGCATTGGTGGGTGGATGATTGCAACTGAGTCACAGTCTGTGGATGAGTAAGACCATGGCAGCAAGGAACAGAAGGAGTCAGAACTCTTGGGCGATTTACATTTTTTACCATTAACATTCCAATATCGAGGAATACCCTAGCTAAAGCCTGGACAATTCACTGCATGACTGCAAGTGGCCTTTGAACATGATGATCGTAGCCACCCTTTTAGTTGGTAACCAACAACTTCCTAAGTCATGTCACGTCATTTCTCTTTTTTGAATTTTTTTTTTTAGGTTTTAACAACTGCGCAGTTGTTAGATGGGAGTTATGAAATCAAGTTATCGATGTGCAGTTGTTGGTCCTTAAAAGCACTATCTGTTCCTGTCATTTGAAATTAAATCATTTTTTTCCAATAAGTTATCTCTTTTTGAAAATGTTTATTGGCATTTGGCAATACGTCATTTATGAAATATGACATTTTGGGAAATTTCCTAAGGTTTCCTACGGAAGGTCTAGAGCATATTTTATTCATCATGAAATGATTGTTTCAGTGATGTTGACCACATTGTGAGCCAGTATTAGCCAACTCCGAACAAAGACTTTCAAAATCATTCATTTTTTTGCGATGTATGACAACTGCGCCTGCGTATTACCATGGTCCTACATGTATCCACAAAACAATGCAAACTCTTTCTTCCAGCATTAGTGAGCATGGATCTCTATTTTAAAGAGAATAGGGAAGTGAGCAACTGAGTAAACTGGCCGCAAGGTGCTTTCTATTGTTGCTTTCGAGCGCGGTGACGATCATAATCACTTTGAAGTACTAGAGTTCTGACTCCTTCTTTTACTTGCTCCATGGTAAGACAGAATAATAAGATGAACTGAATGCTCCTCCTTCACACATTTGCTTGTTTACCCCCCTTTTTTTTTCTTTTTCTTTTTTTACATCATCTTTTAGAGGTGCTGAGTGCAGCTTTATTACTTTTTGTGACAAGATTTAATTCATTGTTTAAAACCCAAACCTTCGCAAATCCTCTTTGCAAAATGGAGGATTTTGCAGGATTGAGGCTCTGTGGCAAAACTGTGTGGCTGATTTTGGAGGATGCACTGTGTCAAGGTCTTGGGCCGGACAGTGTGTTGTTCCTGGGTTCATGATTTATTTGGCGAAGCCGTGAATGAGTATAAGTATGCGCAAGGGTTTGACACGGCGCACACGAGCGCGTGGTTGCTATAATTCGCGGGTTCAGAGTGTGACATCGCGTAGCTGCAATGGACTGAATGAGAACGTCACCCGGACGCTGAATTCGGGCGCAATTCAAAACATGACTCAGCAACTTTTGATTTGAAATCAAGATCTTAAGATATTGTTTTCTCGGAATATGCACCATTCACTGAGCTTAAACTTCATCGTGTTAGTTCTAATTCCCTTCTTTAGATTTTGGGCACTTTTGTTGCTTCAAACGAACCTAATGCACAAATTACAAATGATGGCCTGTACCTTTAAGAGTACCTGAAAGAAGAAATTGAACCTACACCAAACCAAATTGTTCACAATGAATCTTTCAAGTGACAGATGTTTCCTTTTTAGTCCCATTGAACAAAAAAAACCTATTCAGCACAGTGAGTCAGAAGGCCTACCCAGTTTTTTTCCTTCTTATAATTTGCGGTTTTAGTCAGCACTGTCCTCATCACTTCTCTGCATATAATCATGCCGAGAGTGTCTCATCACTCGACCGACTGATGGTGACGATGACGACTGGCCATTCACCAGTAAGGATCACAGGTCACTCGCAACAGCTCGCTGTACCTTAGGCAGAACTGCAGTAGAGATAGACATACGTCTATACTAAGTGCTCTAAACCCTCCCGCATGACACTGATTCAGCGGTAGTCTGTCAGTTTGTGGTGTGCATTTACGGGTAGGACAGGTACCGGGTACCCTATTAAAATAAAACACGGGTCTAAAGTACCGTAAAAAAGAAACCAAACCCCAAAATTCAAATCCTGGAAGTTGTCTGAAGGGCTTTATAGCTTTACGGTGTAAACTGCAACTTTTGCGAGCGTCATCTGTCGTGTGTTAAAATGCACATTAAAACGTGAAATCTGTTTTAGATTTTCCATGTATCCCGGTTTTCATTTTGAAAACTTATGTAATTTGTAAAGTTGGTTACGGGTACCCGATTCCATAATCTGGAACCGGTTCGTGACATCAGCGGTCGGTACCCTGTTCCGATGCACATCCCTGCTGTCAGTAACCGTTTGTTTCACTACAGGAGGCGATAGCGCTGTTGTTTGTTCAACCGAGCGCACATCATGTTTACATGGACTTACTGATAGTTCAGCAATTGTGTTCTACAGGTTTGGATTCTTACATCACCATTTTGTTTTTCTCGGCAGCATTAAATTACAATTTATCCAATTTTGTTGACTTCCTCTGTTGTAAGTTGTAATTGTCCTTCTTTTTATATTCCAGATTTGTGACGGTGCATCAGCCAGTAGTGGAGGTCATCGGTTAGTGCCTTATCTATAACTCTATCCTTTTCTTCGTCAGACTCGGAGCATGCAGACTGCAGATATGCCTTTAGGTAAGAGAGAATCCTTCCCTCAGATTTGGGACTGTTTCATGTTCAAATTTATGCCACAGTCTGATTTGTTCTCATCGTTCATACTAGGATTTTCTACATAGATGGTGTGGTCCCCAATTCCCCAAAAGATACGAGATTAGTTTTTGTTTCCTGTAAATTTGCTAGGTTTGTGATTTTTTCTTGAGGGGGGGGGGGGTTGTAGTTGATTTTGTTTTAAGTTGTCAATTTCGACCGAATTAATTACTGTTGTTTCTACAAAAACAAATTCCAAACCTCTGTGATTGTTCTATGAATTGTAAACAATTTCTGAAAAAGCAGAAATGATTTAAATTTTAAGAAGTGAACCCAATATTTCTCACTTCAAAAAAAACAGGAAGTTATTACTATTCCCACTCGTGCTCAGTTGTACAAATCTAGTCGTGAATACTAACACAACCCATCCATGCAAAATCCAGATTGCCATAAATGGTGAATCATTTGTCAAATCGCAAGCCCCCTCATCAACATTTTTCAAGCTAGCTAGGGTGTTTTTTTGCCGTGCCCGCCTTATGTGGACGAGGACGGCCGCAACGGGGTGAAATTTGATCCCCAGTCAGTCTGTTGATAGATAGGCTTTTCTCCAGTCTGTTGATAGATAGGCTTCTCTCCAGTCTGTCTCTTGTCTCTCCTCATCAGACTTGGACAAAACGAAGAGCTTCGCATTTTTTATGCACGCGTCTGGCAGCGATAAAATGACCCGAGTGAACTGCCACTTAAAAAAAATGTACAAGGTAAATTGGGCGTGTGGGCGGCTTGCAGCCTGAATAGGTGTCTTTGTTTTATGAAAAATACGAAGACATTTTCCCCTTCAAGATAGATTTTCAGAAAAAAAAAACTCTCTTGGCCTACGGTTCCTTAAAATTCACGTACATGTAGGCCCCTATAATATGAAGGATATCTTAAATTATTCTTTTATTACAGGATTAGGGTACATGTACAATGCAGATTTACCGGGGAAAAAAGAAAAAAAATTGGAATATTTTATTTCTAAGCGTGGGTAATGCCAAGCCCTTCTTACACTCCAAACAATTTTCGCCTTTTGCTTACAAATTCGAGAGCTGAAAACTGGTACATTTTGTTATAAACATGAATCACATGATTTTTTTCTATTCAGATGCAACTGACAATTTGGGTTTTTTTTCTTGGAAAATCCCTTAAAATGGTTGACAAATACTGCATTCAAATAACAGGTGATTAAAATGACCAGAAACGATGTTGATAATATCTGTTTTGAAATTTGCAATCTTGAATCTCGGGCTTTTGTGACATTCGTGCCCGCTCTGGCTTAGAGACATACATGTCCTTACAATTCAATGAATTGAAGCTTTAGGGCCTATAGGCTTGTGGTACAGTCACGATGAATGTACACATGTACATCTTGTATAAATAGCCCTGATAAGATTCGTCATCAGTAGTCTTCTGACATTTAAAGAAGAAACAGAAATATTCAAAAAGGAAAACACTGCAGAAAGAATTCTTTTGTGACTTGAGGGGTTATATTTGACTGAGTCATATCGGTGGAATCTTGGCCGTATATTCTAGACTCTTGAGGGCATGGTCTTGTCAATTTGTACCGATAAACGATTTAGAAATATTATCTGTTGGAAATCAGTTGCAACCTGATGTTCTGAAACGTGTTTTCTCTGAGGACTGATTTTTATCATTTTAAGCGTTTTGAAAATGAAGTACATGTATTTCATTTTTAGGCAATCTGTATTAAATCCATAAATGCAAACTTGAAGCAGGCAACATTTGTAAGGAAAATTTTAACCATTCTTAATTTCTAACTTAAACTTAGGCCCTATGTCTTATTACTTACATGTAACCCTAGCCTTCCCAAATCCTCCCAAATCCTCTTTGCAAAATGGAGAATTTTGCAGGATTGAGGCTGTATGCCATTTCTACATGGAAGCAGATGGAGGATTTTGCAGGATTGAGGTTTTACATCCTAGTAAAAAATACCTAGGGAGTAAGGGTCAATTAAACATCTGATTTTTGTGACGTGTGGAAAAGTGTTAAATTTATGACACTGTTTTTTGTTAGCCCTCTTGCTGAGAATATTGCGTAGTTTTGGAAGCCAATTCTAAATTTTACATGTATGTGCGCAAGAAATGTGAAACTTCAGAAATATAGAGCTTTTTTGGCCAAATGCACCTAAAAATACAAAAACGGCTTGGGATTGGAGTTTGCAAATCTGGCTTGAGGAAGTATTCAACACTAAACATTGTTCAACGACTTATTTTGAATTTAGTTGGAAAAACAAGCTGCTAGATATTTTTTTCCGTCTCTTCAAAATGAACTTCATGTGTACAGTGTTTATAAATTAAGATCATCACACAATAGATATTTTGTGAAACCAAAATCTAAATTGGCTAATGAGTACACAAATTAAACTAACACAGGACGTGTTTATATTTATCTGCTTGTATGCATATTTGCAAGAAGGAATTACATGTAAGTACTGTCGCCGTGTATACTCTCTCAGTTAATAATGCTGTAATGGGATTTTCTGCATCGGAAAACATCAATGATTAATTGGGGTTATAGTTGCACTGCCCTCGCATGAATCACCGCACAGACCAAATTGCGGCAGCCGGCAGTCCATTATGCTAATTATCGGCGAGGCCCGACGCTCCAGCGGCAGTCCTAACGGAGCTGCTCTGACCTTGCACTGCAAGAGTGCTTCGCAGCGAAAGCGACATTTTGGCGACGAAATCGGAGAAAAACCTGCCACTTCCAAAATGACTTGTAGTTTCAAAATTAGCGTGCAGCCCACTAAATATATATGACTGAGTCAAGTTAGTGAGAGAGGTGTTCTCACTCACAGTCACACCTTACATTTATGTACATGTAGGTTAAATTGTTTTTCTCAATTTTCAAGTTTGTATTTTTTTATTTTTTTTTCAAATAACGTCATCAAATTAAACCCTAATGTACCGCCTTCATTGTCTGGGCCGATGCGCAAGTCAAACCACGTGCTCCCTACAGCGTGTAATTGGCTCACGACTGTTGCCGAAAGGTGGCAAACTGATTTCCCGCCCGCATGTAACTTTTTTAATAACGTCGATGGCGAGACCACACATGGGTACATGTACAGTCAGTGAGCAGTGATTGCATTATGCATGCGTCGTTGACAGTTTCCGATGTATACAGTGCGTTCATTCAAGAGTTGAAGATGATGATGAATTTTACGATTAATATACAGTATATTAACTGTACCTGTACATATTGTATTTGGTCGTTCATGAGCTCTTCATGAGTGGAGTTTTGGCCTATGTTTAACCCTAGCCTTCCCAAATCCTCCAAAATCCTCATTGCAAAATGGAGGATTTTAAAGGATTGAGGCTATGGCCAAAACGTGTGGCTGATTTTGGAGGATGCACTGTGTCAAGGTCTTGGGCCAGACCTTGTGTTGTTTAGGCAAAAAAAAATAGTTTTGCTTCCGGTTTCCCTACCTACCCTATTCTGACAGCCCCTACCCTATTTTTTTATTGGAACTTTATGAGAGAAAAACACCCAAAACCATCAATTACTCCCTTTTACCCTTGACTACACGTAGACACCTCCACATGATCGAACACAAAAAATATTGCCCCCCCCAAAAAAAAAAATTCCTACCTACCGACACTATTTTCGAATACCATGTAATCGGAAGCAGAACTATTTTTGTTGGCCTTATGCTCGGCCATGCATAAGTTTAGGCCTAGATTATACTTGAAATCCTCTGCACTGTTGCAGGATGTCACTGGCTCTGCCTTAAGATAATTATTGACAGTGATTGCTGGAGGATTTTTCAGGATTGAGGCAGTGGTCACCCCTCCAAGGACCACATTTTGGAGGGGTTGAGGCTGTATGCAATTTTTGCATCCAGGAGGCAGTTGGAGACTTTTGCAGGATTTTGAGGTTGCATCCAAGCGAAAATGCCTAGGGAGTTAATAAAAAATTGTATTATTAAATTCTAAAAATTATCATCATCTTTCAGAAATCAAGAAGAGCTCTGGGGTGGCATTTGAGTTGGTGTTCAAGGAGCCGTCGAAGGAGGCCATCAAGAGCCCCGGCCAGTCGCCGTCCACCAAACCCAGCACCTTGGAGGAAATTGAGAAGAAGCAACAGGCGGCCAAGGAGAGGAGAGAGGTAAGGGCCAAACAAGTTTAGAATTTTGTGCCAGATTTTCTTCTTTGTTTTTTTTCTGCTTCAAGTATACCACAAAAGTGGGCCCTTATGAGCAATGTTACAAGTATTTTATCTTTCTTCTTTTTTTGGCACAACAGCAACAAGAGAGGGAGAGACTGAAGCTGGTAGCCGTCACCAACAGCAAACTAGAAGAGAGCAGAGCCATCCGAATGCAGAAGGAGGAGCAGTACAGGAAGGAGGCGGAGGAGAAGCTGGAAGGCAAGTTCAAGAAACACAAGGAGAACACGCTGGCCCAGGAGGAGGCTAGAGAGGAGAAACAGAAAGAATTGGTGAGTAGTCATGTCCACCCTACCCCTACCCCCAGCTCCCTCTTCCCCTCCAAGACAGATTGTAGGCCCGTGGATGAGCCATTAAGTGGACTGCCTTCCCTCACTTCTCCATGTAGCACCCCTGAGCTATAAATTTTGCCTATTCTTGAGCTGATGCCACAAAATGAGTCTTGAGTTAGGCTAAGGCAGCTCCAGCATCTCTAGAATCGATCAGGGTTTTGTCAAGGAGTCATGACTCCATTGAAAATGCACTCCAAATTAAAACACGCCCCCCCCCCCCCATTCCCAAGGCGCCCCCCCCCAAAAAAAAAAAGGGAAGAAAAAGTCCAGAAAAAATCTCACATTAACTTGTAACACTGCATGCACATACATGTAAGTTTCCACATATTTCCCAGACTTCCCTCTTCTCAGAAACTCCCCCCTCCCTCCCAGCACACACCCAGCCCCGCTTGCCACCCCCACACCACCCCCAACCCATCCCCACCCCAGAGGGAAAATATCAACGGTCTAACAATTACGTTTCCAGTATTAAAAAATCCGGTTTATAAATGTTCATGCTTGAAATTTTTCCACATTGTTTTAACAGTTGTTCAGTAATAAAAATGTAAACTATCAGAGCCTGTAATTTATTTCGCTGCTATGCATATTACTTTAGTTGTTTTGTTTTTTCTTTAAATTGCAGTGCACAGACTGTAAGTGCCATTTGAATTCAACTGAAAACAATACAATTGCAACTTCACTCCCTACTAAATAACAATTCACACTGTCTGACACAAAGAGTACATGTTCGGGCCTGATTATCATAGTCTAGGCATTATGCAGTCGGGAAAGACGAATGTTGAAACACGTGCAGCATATACGAGGTCTATGCAGCGCGTCAAAATGTGTCTTTGTACAATGTTAGCTGACCCCTGGGTGAGTCATCATGACACACAGACACACACACCGCACAGACGTGGGTCTGCATTTACATTGAGCACACCACCCTGTCTGGCACGGGGGAGAAAAAAAAAAGTCAAAAAGAAGTTGAACAAAATTCGCCCGTCACAAATTCCATTTTGCCGGTGGATGTTAGATTTATCTGAATTGTGATATATGCATAATTTGTAATGACATGAACACGTTGTGGTCTGGATTTGCTTTTTCTTAAGTCTGAAGTGACGAATTTTTAAGGGCATTAATGTTTTATTAATCGAGTTTGCATTCGTGCTTGTAAATCACTGAATGTCTTGGACAATGCATACATACATGTATGTACCCTCTGTTTAAGTATGCGATCTGTGTATATACACATATATATCGCTTGAGGCACTGTTTGTATATCTTGCCTCAGGCTATCAAGCCTTTGACCTGAATTTTCTGGAAAGAAATGTTTGCAATGATGGAATGATTTTACTTTTTTTCGACTGGACCAGGTTTGTATACATGTATACAGGCATGCAACTTTTCCTCGGATCAGCTGATTTCCTCGTTTTTTAATTGCCATGTGTGTCATTAAAAATAGAAAAACACTGTACAAAGTCTTGGAAAGATTTGAATTTCCTCTTTTCTTGTGATTTCCCAGTTGCATGCCTGTGTATATAAATATTCTGTTAAAATTGCTAAATCTATCATATACATGTATTGTCGCTTTATTTACAGTTGTTTTCCCCGGTGTTCTTTGTTTTGTGTCCAGAATGAAAAGCAGGCAAGAGTCCTAGCCAAGAAGAAGGAGCTGATCGAGACTGAAGGGACGACTGCGCCAGATCTGAATAGAGCCGAGTAATCCAGCTTGCTTGTATCTCACACACACACTCACATTAGCCTTTCATATCTTCATGTATTCCCCTCCCTCTAAAAATCTACTAGCGCAAAACAAAAATTAATGCACAACGCAAAAGATGCTTTCTGCAACCTCTAAGGTACTTCATCATTTCAAAATAAAAATACGGTTAAAACTTTCAAGCATATATGCCTGTTTTCTGTTTTCCGTTCACAACTGCGGTCGATCAGACCATAAAGCATCCTGCGGAAAAAAAAATACCAAAATTATGAAATCACTCACTTTTACGTTTTGGCGTGCCTTATTATTGTACAGGGGCAAGGAGTTGTTCAACTGCAAACAAGAAAAGTTAAACGGGAAAAAAAAACACACAACTGAATGGTGCAGTTTATGTAAATTCATGTCCTATTGTGTGTGTCGGCTGCATTTTTTCAGCGGTGCTTTTCTTGTATCTGGTGGAAAGATGTAAATCTTGGCACTTGTGTCATATCTCCTCCTTGAAAACGAGACTTTCCAGCGACAACCCTTGTATACGTGTAATGTATGTAAAAAATGAAGTATACTCCTAGCCTTAGATGCATGTACATGTAGATGTAGTCGAAACAGGTCTCTCTTTTTTTTGTTGCGAGATAGGCATTTAGCAATCCCCTCCTTTTTGCTGTGGACTCTCAGTGGACTTGGGCGTGGCTTCGGGTGTGGTCAGACAAGGGTGTGGCACAAGGGTGTGACATTTTTACAGAAAAGAGGTATAGCTTATTAGAATATCACCAGAGGTCATTTCAAATCCATTGTTTCTGAGGAGCCACAACGCTGAGGGCAAGTTGGCCATAGCACACTTTTGAGGAGAGAACACAGAATGCCATATTAACTTGCCCGACCCAGTTGCTCAGCACATTTTTCTCTACAAAAAAAAAAAAAATCGCACTTTCTAGATCTGCTTTCCTGCAGTTTTACACCATATTTTTTGGCAATTTTTCTTTTGCACTTTTTCTTAGATAAAAGTTCACTGAATGCTGCTGTTTAAGATAAAATGGCCGTTCAACCTTTCGGGGGGCACTTGCTGTCAAAGATATTGTAAATGTGAGCTTCATGTATGTATGATAAGGAAAAACGAATACACAAAGGCATTGTAATAAGGTCGATATTCAAAGTTTATAGTAGTACCTTGCTGTTAATGTGGCATGCTACGATTGTAGGTCTACATTGGGGACTTTGCACGGTAGTGTTAAGATGGTAGAAATTGTACATTTTGTGGTCAATCTAATGCCATGCATGCACGTAGATTACATAGTTACACATGAATATTCGATGTTCACTTAGGATAAAAAAACAAAATTAGGGAAAAAACTCTGTACATGTAGGTATAGGTAGTGAAAGTAGACATTATGCTTGTGTAGTGTTGTTGACCTTCTAGTGAACGTGATGTGACTAATATGCCTAGGGGTTGATTATTTTGATACCAAAAAAAAAAAATTCATAAATGTCGACTGAAATGAATAATTGATAAAGTTTTGTGTATGCTGAGTTCGTTGGTTGTAGCACCGGCACTGCCATGTTTCACACGATAAAAATCACCACTAAATATCAATGTTAAAATGTGCTGCTGGCTTTTGGTGATACTTTTAATTAAAATGTTGAAGTTTTTTGTCTTGAAAAACAATTGCAGAACGGACTCACAAAGTGACTGTCTTTTGGAAAGGGAACGATTTTCTGTTTCTTTGTATTTTGCCTTAACGTTTACAGAGAAAAGAGGTGTTGCTTTTGTATTTAAAAAAAAAGAAATATTTATTTCTGAGTTCTTCCAAATGATTTTTGTATAAAAAAAACACACAAAATGCCAAAAATTATTTATTTTGATTTTGTTATTAACAGTAGTTTAAGTTAGAAACATTTTGTTGTATTTGATTATTACAGTTAACAGTTGACGCAATGTGAGCTAGCATAAGCTACACTTAATTGTACTCTCATATTTATAATTCTGTCATGCTGCTTTTGAACAAAAAAAATGTTACTACAACTCTTTAAAGGACCACTTATTGAATAATAGCTGCAAAATGCCAAGCGGTTTCAGTCATTTCCTCTCCAAAAAAAAGAAAAGACCAAAAATTTGCCACTTTATCTACCTGCTTGATTAACTCTCTGGAATTCCATTGATTGTTTTGTTGTACTTAAAACTCAGTTCAGTTGTTTTGTTATATATTATAATGATTGTATTAGGCTGCTAGCCCATTCCCAACTTGCATAATTGCCGTTTGGAAAAGTTGCAACTTGGAAAACAATAGACCCCTAACCCTGCTAAATGCAACAGAAAGCAACAAAGGTAAAAAGTTGTTGCATAGTGTTGCATTTAGCATGCAACGCAAGTCCCCGTGCTTGGTTGCATCTTGTTGCATTTAGCAGGGTAACTGCTCTTAGTGCCAAGGCAATACAACATGATCCACTGCTGCATTTGGTTGCATTTAGCAGGGTTACTGCTTGGTGCCAAGGCTGGTGTGCGCTGGTGTTCACTGCACAATTGCAACAGAATCCACGTTGCACTTTGTTGCATTTTGCAGGGTTCTATTCAGCTTTGTTGCATTTGGCAGAGTGCCTAGAGAAAACCTGTTGGGGGTTAGGTTTTTAAGTTAATATTTTTTTCCTTCTGACGTGTGCTAGGTTTTTGAAACCCACTTTTGTTTTTGTTAATATAAGAGGCTATTATTTTGTGTTCACGATTGTTTAATTTTGTCACAAAACATTTCTTTAACTTGAGTTATTTATACAGGATATTTGACATACTTTGCATTTTTTGTTATATTTTATTTTTGCTACAAAGAAGTTTTGAGAACATTCCATGCTCATAGAGTACTATTTAGAGTTATTTATTATTTGGTTTTTCGTTTTGAGCAAGCGAACCTTTTGGACAATTTCTTCTCAAGTGTATTTAAGTGGTTACGCTTACATTTCCAACAACGCTTCTGTTTGCCATAAGAAGGAACAGACACATTGCTTAACATTATGTAGAAACTGAAGCTTGGTATGACAGGAAAACCAAACGATCTTTCACGGGAATATTTATTTTAGAAACGTATTTATTTTCAAATGTAACTTGGAAGACCTTGTCCATTATTCACATCAGATTCTACCCACCTGCACGCGATCATTAATTGATAAGACTTTACGTTCTTTACTGTATCTTTCAGGAACATTTTTGTGTGTAATAAACAGGCGTACATGTGCTTGGTTGTTAATAAAAAAACAAAGCTCTCAAGTATTATTGCGGATAGCATGTTTTCATGATTGGGATGATGATTATTTTGTTGTTTTAGAAATGTGTGATTCTATTTGATTATTGGAAACTCGGAAACGAATAATTTGATCAGTGAATGTGCTCCTCAAGGTGGGAATGGACCGATCCAGTAAGCACCGCCCCATGATGTTCTGACCAATCGCTGCCTTGATTTATGTCCGACGTGCGTGCACGCGCGTAATGATGCGCGCGGCAGGGAAATGTAGTGTCGCATTGGAGAGGACCACGTGTTAATTTGCCCACGTGCGCAGTGGGCGGGGGTACTGGATCGGTCCATTGGCCGTAGAGTAATTGGTGTCCATTACTCCCCCCCCCCCGGCCCCTCCCCTAATATATTGGTCGAGAGACCGGGGGTTAATTCCATAAAAAAAAGTTTGATTTGACTCGCTGCATGCTAGGATTCTGAAGTAAATTGTGCCTTCGGTGACTTAAAATATATTCAGGTTCTTCTGTTATTTGTGTCACGGAGAAAGGCATTTTGTAAGGAGCTGGAGAAAATTTGGCAATAATTACGCTGAGCATGGACGAATTTCTTATATGCGACAAATTATGTTCACAGTAGGACTATAATGTTGAAAATGGGGACATTTGTTTTGAGATTTAAGAGACATGCAACTCTTGACATCCCTGTCGGTTCCGAAAGGTACCCCTGTAAATCATGTAACTCCTCCCCACTCATGGCTTTATGTCTCCACTCACTCGATCCACTCCCCCCCCCCCCCCCCCAGCAGCCACCCGTAGTCCCGCCTTCCTTTGCCATAAATGGTTAGTGAGTGGCCACGTGAGGGCGCTCTCATTGCATAAATAGCGCCGGTAGTGCAAAACATGCAGAGTGCAATATAATTTTTTTTAATCTGCAAAAATGGAAGATTTGGCCAGTAAATTCGAGTCAGACATCATTACGAAAGGCAGGGAGCCTGTCATTAAAGAGGACTGCATCTTCTGTAAAATATCGAGGGGCGAAGCAACCAGCAATGTGTTGTTTAAGGTAGATATTCAACATTTTAGATGATACATTTTTTATTCGATTTCCGGTCTTTTGAGTTAGGCCTAAAAACCTCTACTTTACAATGTTAATTAAGGCCTAACGTCTTGTCTTAATTTATCAGATGGTTTTGAAAAGCATGGTGCATTTTGATACCACTTTTTGTCATCAAAAATGCATTATCTCAATGAAGCCTGAAGTGAAGGTCAATCATTGGCATTGCAAAAATTATGAAAAGACATGAATCTCAGTGGAACTGAGATTTTCAAATTTTGTTAGTAGGCCTAAGACTAAGTGTACAGTGAAAATGCTCGACTCTCCAAAATCTAGGCATGTAGACATTGTACACAACCAAAGAAGTGGCATCTGGATGTTCTCAGAATCTCAGAAAGTTGACTGGATATCGCCGCTAGGCATCATCATCCAGTTTGACTTCACGCCGGTGCCGTGCAAGCGTGAAAAGATGTTACATTCTTTCTGGGGTTTTTAACCAGAAGAAAAGCAAAGTGAAGAGACATACAACCACGTGCTGAAGGATTGTGGCAATTTTAATACCCTTTTTTAATGCTGATCAAAGACAAAGTTGAACTTACATTATTAGCCAATGATTAGGTTGTTAGTTGATGATATCCACTGTAAAAACAAAAGTATGGTAACATGAATCTCTAATCCATGTGAAAATACATGTAAACAGGGTACAAAATGTGTAAAATAATTATTTAAACTTAAAATGATCAAACTTAAGGTAAGCTGGCGAACTGAAAGGTATTCCAAATTAAGTATGAAATCAACAGAACCTCTTTTTTTTCTTCTTTTTTTTCAGAACAGTGAAGTGACGGTTTTCTACGACATCCGGCCAGCGGCCAAGGAGCATCTTCTGATCATTCCAAACTGTCATCATGGCAACCCCAAGACGCTGACCAAAGCTGACATCCCAATGGGTAAAATCGAGATGCTCTCCTCAAAAACTTTTTCATTTTTGAGTAAAACTTTCCGGCACCAGTTGCATTTTGCAATAAGGTAATAATAATAAGGTAACAATAAATTAAAAATACGTGTACATGAAGAAGTAAAACGGATCCCACGGTAACCTCCCCACCCCAACTCTTTGAGATTTTTAGCCCCGTTTTATGATGATGAAATTCTCTTTGTTTACCTGTTCACAGTTGAGTACCTCCATGCCGTCGGTAAAGGAGTCTTGGAGCAGAAAGGAGGAAGCCTAGATGATGCGAGGTGAGCATGTGACCTTTGACCTTTAGACTTGCACCAGTCCAACATTTTAGGACTCTCAAGTCAATAGACTGGCCCATGAAACTACCAGTCCATCACTTATAAGTCACTAATAAGTGCTGCATAAGTTGAAAGAGACGTCTGGTACAAAGTCTCTTTTCAGTACACATGTTCTCATAGTCATGTGTCAGTCTACGGCATTCTCTCTTGACACTCTTTCTTTGACCTTTGACCTCAGAGTTGGTTTTCATTGGCCTCCGTTTAACACTGTCGAACACCTACATCTTCACATGGTGTATCCGGCCAGCGGCATGAAATTCTTCAGTAGTATGGTCTACAGAAACAACTCGCCGTGGTTTGCAACAGTAAGAACCGATCAACTTCACTGTGTCAAATAGGAAAGAGTTCCGTACCAGGACATCATTTGGCACAAACCCTATGAGAATGTAAAATTCAAGTGTTTTCTCTGTAAATGCTTCACTATTTTCCCTGCTTATTTGGCTAAAGTTGACGTTTTAGGACATGTTATCACTTTCTGATGGCTGATAGGTCACTGCAGGGGAATTTTTGTAGTGATGTCCATGTATGGAATTCTTCCCGTCGAGGATATCATTGAGCCCATAAATTCATGTCCTATAATATCTCTGTGAATTGATGCACAGCCCTAGTCCTTTCTAGTATTAGCACCATGGGTAACTGAAAAGGGGCACTGTTTGAACAAGATGTTGCATGTGATAGCATGTTACCTGAGCTGGGGCTGTAGCATAAGTCCGACGCCTCATACGTCCGACGCCTCTTAAGTCCGACATTTCGAAATGATGAGGCGTCAGACTTATGAGCCATAAATTCCGCCTCATAGGTCCGACGCCTCATAATTCCAACAATCGACAAGTGCTTTTTTGGACTTATGACGTGTCGGACCTATGAGGCATCGGACTTATGAGCGGAACCCCCTGAGCTCACAATCCAGTAAGTGTGAACTCGGTTTTGGTAAAGTATCTTGCCCAAGAACACATGCTGAGTGATCACATAGCTTGGCTCTGATGTACATGTACATACTGAAGATGGGCAAAAGATGACTTGTAGTTTCAACAGACACTTGGAACCAGTGCAAAACTCCCTGCAACATCAGACATATTTTTAGTACTGAGAAATATCTGTATTTCCCTCTTCATGCCATCATTGCCAAACCGTTCCTGTTTTTTTGTTCACAGTATGACTGGGTTCTGCAAAGGCTGAAGAACCTCCCGGACAACACACCAGCGGAAACAAATCAAAGTGCAACTCAAGATGAGAAAGATGCGGGGGAGAGCTCATCGGACAAGGGAACAGAAATATAAACTACATGTCACTGTAATTGTCACTGTAATTGTCACTGTAGGTGTCACTGTAGGTGTCACTGTAGGTGTCACTGTAGGTGTCACTGTAAGTGTCACTGTAAGTGTCACTGTAAGTGTCACTGTCAGTGTCACTGTCAGTGTCACTGTCAGTGTCACTGTCAGTGTCACTGTCAGTGTCACTGTCAGTGTCACTGTAAGTGTCACTGTAAGTGTCACTGTAATTGTCACTGTAAGAGTGTCATTGTAATTGTGACTGGTCATTTTCAAGGGTGGATCCAGAGAGGTTATTGCCGGAGGGCTGAGGCTGTGCCGGGGAGGGGGGGGGGTGTGGATGGGGGAGGGCTCTCACAAGTGGATAAAGGCATTATTTGAAAAAAAAGTTTGTCATTGCCGGGGGATGGGTGCCCCCCGGATCAGTCAGTCATTGTCATTCGTGTGCTCATGTCATTGTAGTGTATGTCGCTGTTGAGTGTTGACATCAAATTGCAGATTATGTCGGTGATCAGTTGTGAGAAAATCAATGTGGCTTAAATTTCCAAATGTGCACATGTTTCATCGCATAAGCATTGTGGCTAGCAATATTTTCTTAACCTCAATTTGTAGTTATTCTGTTACTCCCGAATTTCCAGAATTGAGAGTAAAGCACGTCACATCTGTGCTTTTCCTTGTTAATAAGCCACTCATGTTATTATTTATTATTATATTTTTTTTTGTTGCTTTTCCGGTCAGTCTAGTTGGAAAAGAAAAAATATCTGTTTGATACAGAAATACTACATAAATACCAGGATGAATGTGAAGTACAGGTGATGAAAATGAACTTGAGAAAAGTAAACCTCTGTAAAACCTCTGTTTAATACTTAATACAGGCATGCAGTAAGTAAGTTTTAATGGAAGCGATTGTGTTGCAAAAGAGTCTACATGTTACATGTATTTTTATTTAAACCTAATAGATTTAATATATGTTTTTAATGTCATTGTGCATAAACTGGTGCGAATTAAAGATTGTCCTGACTTTGGTATCAATTATTCGACCGCGAGAGGGCGCACTGCTCTTGGGCGTCGCCGGGGGGAGGGGGGGGGGGTTAGTCGATGTAATAGACCCTGGCCCTGGCGAAGCCGACCACGGTCTATGATATGTTAACAGATTCGCCAATTAATTATGCAACTAGACTGCGTATGACCTCGAGAAACTGACCAATCAGCAGGCGCTTTATATACGCGTGTAATGCATTTTTGTAGAGCAGGTTGTATTACAAAAGCGTGGGATCGAAATCGACCGTTCACAAACTTGTTCCTGATTTCGGAATGAAATGACGTCACGCATGCTTAGATATTATCAGACGTTCTACCGGAGGTGGGCTGCGTGAAGAACGGGCGATACTCAGAGGGGGGGGGGGTGAAGAAAAAAGAGGTTTGAAGTCATACTTGTTACATGTATTTAATACACAGTTAACAAAATGGGCGTCCACTTTCGGAAAAAAAATGATCAATTGAGAATATGCCAGAAAAAAGTAAAAGGATTTTACAAGTAGAAACATGGCATAAAATAGCCCTGCTGTGCGCCTCATTCTGTAATTACGATACATTCGTATTTTATTCATGTTTTAGTTTTCATTTTAAGTGTTACATGTATTTGTTTTTTGTTGTCCATTCTTTTACTGTGAATAACACTGATTTGGGGTTTTTAACGTACAACTGAAGTTTTTACAGTGCTTTAATGGTATTTAATCTGTTTTCGGTACTGCGGTATGACGGTTTGCAGTATTTTACAGGTTGTTTAACGATTAATCAATAAGACAACAGTTGGTCCGGCCTAAGCCCCTGCCCAAGGCCGGCGCCCATTGGCGATAATAACACCCATCACTTGGATTTACGCCCATGAAACTTGCGACCATACATTAATTTTTGTTGTTATCAAAACCGGTCTTCGAAAGCGAAGCTGTAATGCTGGACGGAGGTGCATGAATACAATGGCCGAGTATTAACTGTCCACCAACCCAACCACCCACCCTCCCACCCACCCAATCAACAGACCAACATAAGCAGCTCAAGCCCACGGCGTGTTTCACACCGCCTTGGGATGGAGAACTAGCCCAGCCCATCTGCGTGTTTCCCACCGCCGTGATTGACACCGCCGTGGGGAACATGACGAATATCCGGTGCACTGTTCAAAACGGGAACTGATAAATTACTCCGCGGCAGAAGGTCCCCAGAATCTTGCTGGACTCGTACCCGGCCCGCAGTGTGCATGTGCAAACGATGTACATGTACGTACATGTGGATAGCAAATACTGCAGGAAATATTGTTCTCGTAAAGTTTCACATGCACGAGCCCAAAATATCGATCATTCTAAACTTGAGTGGAAACATCGAGGATTTCATATTGCACAGTAGTGTAGTGACTTTGAGCATCGCAACAAGTAACAGTGGCTGAATTTAGGCGCGAAAAGAAACCGAAAGTTGTTATGATGGTGCACGGATCGGCCTGTGAACGGCCGTGGCCTAACAGGTTCTTTTGGCCGATGTCCCTGCTTGTGATCTTTGCTATCGGCACGGTAGTTCTTTACTCCACGGTAAGTTGGATTTTTTTTCTTCTAGTCGTTTATTATTTTGTAACACGGATCGCACTGCAAGTAGTCACTATAGTTTAGAGACAATAAGTACTTGGCAAACTTTTTGTATTAAATTTGGCCTAGTTACCATACACAATTTTATGAGTGTATTGTGGTACATTTTCGTCAAATAGGAATCTAGGGTAGGGCAGTGAACCCCCGCCCCATGCATACCGTCTTAGTTTACTTAACTTATTGAGAACTGTTGTTCCCTTCTTTTTTTCCTTATTGTTTGGACTTTTTCTCGACATGTCCCATAAGGTTTGAACACAAAACCTTCTGAGGACTACGGCTCGAGTCCTTGGGTTTATTGTTATCACATGTAGCCCATTATTCAAAGTCCTCGGACGTAAATGCTATCAGATACACGTTTGTGTGTGATATAAGTCGAGGACATCTCGATTTTCCTTTTGTTTGTACTTGTGGCAGTTCTTGGCCGCAATTTCCAACCGAGAACTGCCACTTGGATACACGTCCTCAATCAGAAAAAGGATAGAGTTTCCTCATGTCCTCGATTTACCGTGACAATGGCTACATGTGCATGATCTTCCCTGTGTCACGGGCGAGATTGGATCACTTTTAATCTTAATAATGCCCACCGATTCCATCTATTAAAAGATAAATAATTTTCTTCCAACAGACTTCCCCCATAAAGCAAGTCTCGCTCCTCCCACAGCCGGCTGTGTCTAAAGACCTTTTCCGCGCCCAAACGGAGACCCCAATCAGGACTGTGACGAGCGCCCTCACGTCTACATACAGACTGGTACAGCAGACACTGCATGTCAGCAACACTGCACATTTTGTCATTCAAGCCAAGGACTCAAGCGGCAGGAACATGACCTCTGGTGGCGATTTCTGGTTTGCCTTTCTGACCAGCGTTGAAGGCGATCACCCGACCACTGGAGGGCGCACTGCTGGTTCAGTGGTTGACCACAATAATGGCACGTACAGTGTGTCCTTTTACGTTGGTTGGTCTGGAATTGCTTACGTGCATATGACACTGGCAGCCCCAAGCGAAGCTACAAAATGGCTGCGTGACAAGTACTGGCCCGTCGAAAAACGGGTCTTCTGGAAAGCGGATTTCTGGGGGAAGCACTCCATTGAAACAGCCGTCTGCTTCGTGCAGAGAAACGTGACGTCGACGTCCCGTCTGTGCGCCATCGACCACAATCCCAAGGCCATGGGATTGACGGCTCTTTACTGTGAGAAACCACAAGTTGCCAAGTGTGAAGATTTCAAGACGATTGCTGTAGATCCCGAAATGGTCAACACAAGAACTCTGGAGTTGCTTCAGAGAGATATCACATTGTTTAAAGGGTACGTACAGATAGAGAGACTCTCCAATCATCTTCGGAAGCTTTTGGTAACTACGTCCAAGTAACTAATTCTTCAACAATATGGCAGGACCTTTGAAATTTAAACTGTGTAGGCGGGCAACGTTTTTTACATCCAAATCAAACCTCAACATTTTATTAGAAACCTATATTTTATCTAATAGCTATATCAATGCATATCATTATCTTCGCACAGCTGATTCAGTTGGAAATTACTTACACGGTTTCATCTGCTGCATCTTCTTTTCAGGGAAAACTATTTGCAGCCACTTACAAGGGGACCAGAGAGTTTCACAATCGCACGTGAGTTTTTATTTGTCAAAAAACTTCTCGTTTTGAACTTTTCGTTTGGCGTATTAATTTCTTTGTTCTATTACATGTATCATGATATTTTTTGGAGCAAGTTTAATACACTGTATATCGCCCGTTTTTGTGGAGTGGTTGTATTAAAAGAAATTGTTTGATACGAAATAGAAGACACTTGCAACAACCGTTTTATTCTAATCATCCTTCTTTGACCCTTTAAATTTAGAATCACAAAGCAACAGAACTACCGATACTCAAGCACCAGTCTGCAAACCAGACGAAGAGCCCCTTGTAAACGATGGATTCTGGCTGGACGCGGAGTGGCACCACCTGCAATGCAAGGTGTACAGATGGGAAGACGTAAAAGAAGTCAGGGCGTGCCTACGTCACAAACACGTGTTCTTCCACGGCGATTCAAACATTAGAAGCTGGTACTGCGTGCTCACTAGGAAACTGGGCTACCCGTGGCAGCATTTAGGCACAGGCAACGGCAAAATGACCATGCACTATTACTACCCGGATAACCAAATAGAGACTAGTTTTTACTTTCACCCACGTGTCATCACAACTGCTAAAATCAATTTAGATACCACACCGTATGAGGTGGATATTTTGGACAATATCCCCACAGACGAGTGCAACAGGTACATCATCGTGCTGTGTCCGTGGGGACATTTTACCCAGTGGACGCGGGAGAGTTTCGCTGAGCGGACCAATCTTCTGAAAGAAGCGGTGCTTCGGTTCCGGGAACGGTGCCCTGACGTCCCCATTGTCCTGAAAGGCACCCACACAAGGGAACACGACAGCACTCTAATGACCGTGTACGCCAGTGACTACACGCTTTGGCACTGGGGTCGCACGCTGCGGGATACCTTCCGAGGGACTGGTGTGTTTTTCTATGATGTGTGGCAGATGAGCTTGGCCTATGGGAAGCCGGATATACATATGCCTCTAGAAGTCATCAACGAGGAAGTGAATTGGTTTTTATCTTATGTTTGTAGGTGATACAACAATTATTAATGCACCGGTCCATTAAGCTCCGCCCCATGGTGTTCTGACAAATCACAGCCGTGATTCATGTCCAACGTGCGTCCACAATGCGCGTGCACGCGTGTATGACACGCGCGGCTTGAGCATGCAGTGTAGAGACGTGCGCATGCAGTGGGCGGATCCTATAAGTGGATTGGTTTAAAGCTACAGTCCATCATTTGTAATTTGTGCATTTTGTTTGTTTGAAGCAACAAAAGAGTTCAAAATCTAATGAAGGATACTGAGCAACTAACCTGATGAAGTTTCAGCTAAGCTTCAGCTGTACATTCCGAGAAAAACAGCATTCTAAGATCTCAATTTCAAATCCAAAGTTACTGAATCATGTTTTGAATTGTTTTGAATTGCAGCTATACGCGACGTCGCGCACTGATCCGAGGAATTATAACAACCGCGCGCGCGTGTGCGTCGTTCCAATACTTGTGCGCGCTGCGCTGAATAACAAAACGAACTACTAATTTAAATTTTCCGACGGTGCTTCTTAAGAATCACCGTTGGAAATGCCTTCTTTCGTTGATTACTTCAAAATGACAGCTTCCCAGAAAGAATAATTTCACAGGGAGTTTAGTCCCCTTACTATCTTTCAACCAAGTTTGTTTTTCAACAATAATTACGCCAGTTACTTTTCGGATGGCTGCAAATGATGGACTATACCTTTAATTAGAGAAGGGCTGATCGAACCACAAACTTCGACCAGTACTATACCGTGTTATGGTTTTGGCTGAGATTGGTATCAGTTTGAGCTCAACTTAACATTTAAGGCACTTATTTGTTTTTGGATAGAATCTCAAAGGCCTCGGCCGTGTGCTAGATCACGTGACAAATAATTGTTGGCATTTTCTGAGATTTGTGGTTCTTTTGTTATTTAATGTTGACTTGCATGATGTTTTGAAACTCAAGAGTCAATAAAACTAAACATTCACACAATTTCTGCTTTGATTGTCATTTATTGTTGCCTCCTTTTCAAGGTCAGTTTGTGATCAGGAATTTGTCGACGAAGACATTCAACCGCCAGTGCGTCGAAACTGAATCGGCAGAGTGCCAACACTGAACCGGCAATGTGACGACACTGAACCGGCAATGTGACGACACTGAACCGGCAATGTGACGACACTGAACCGGCAATGTGACGACACTGAACCGGCAATGTGACGACACTGAACTGGTGTAGCATGAATTTAGGTTTTCTGAAATACGGACTCATTGGTGGTATTGCGCATGCTCATGCATAGATAATAAGGAGAGGGACCGGTCACGTGAGAGGGTTTAACCAATAAAAGGGGAAAAAGAGTCCGATTTTCATACGAGTCCGATTTTCATATGACACCGGCAATAATTATGACACAGAACCGCCGATGTGAAGACATGATACCTCGGTTTTCTGAAATCAGTGCACCAACATTGTTTCACATTATCACAAATGCGTCGAAGCTAGCTAGCTATTGAGCAGCAGCAACGTCGAAATACTGTCCAAGAAAAAGATCACACTTACTTTAATTCTTTAATTTCACAAAAGAATTTCACACTCGTAAATACATAAACATTATACCATATAATTAACAAAACCTTTTTTTTCAAATCAAGAATGATTTCTACGATCTATCAACAACGGCGGATCCAGAACACATTTTTTTTTGGGGGGGGGCCAAAAAAAATTTTGGTGCCCCAAAAAAAGTGGGTGAAAAAAATTACGGCGTGGGGTTCGGGGCCCGCTTAAGGGCCCCGAAAATTTTTGGATTCTAGATGCTCTGTGGTGCGATCTGAGGCAATTTCTGACCACTTTAACCAATGTTTTTTTGAGGAAAAGATGGTGGTGTACTCATTGCCTGCCTTTATTGCGATGTCACATAAAAAAAAATTGGTTTCGTATTGGGGGGTGGGGGCCATGGCCCCCTTTGGCCCCCCCCCCTGGATCCGCCCTTGTCTATCAAGATGACTTCTGTGGAAAATATGCCCATTTAACGTTAAGATGGTAAAATTAGACTGCACGACCCCACAAGCCACCAATATGTACCTACTTGTATAATTACGTAAATAAGCATGACGAAGTTCAAGTTGTGCTATTTTTTTAACCCACATACATATGTCAGAAACCAGTTGACTTCCTCCGAGATAACATCCGTTGGCATGTGAATATTACTCGGTCCGTAGGCAACGTTCATCTGCCACATGTCCAAGAAGTACACTCCAGTTCCGTGGAATATTGCACGTAGCGTGCGCCCTAAAGCCCAGAGTGTGTAGTCGCTTCCAACAACGCGCATTTGAGTGCCCTTGTGCTCTCTCGGATGGGCGCCTTTCATAACGATGGGCACGTCAGGGCACCGCTCTCGGAACCGCAAGATGGCGTCTCTGAGTAGAAGCGCGCGCTCGACGTAACTGTCGCGTGTCCACTGCGTGAAATGAGCCCACGACGAAAACACGAAGACGGAGCGGCCGCAGTCCTTTGTAGGCAAGTTGAACAGAACATCTACCTCATATGGGGTCATACTCAGGGTCACTCTAGCCTGAGTGATAACCCGGGGGTGGAATCTAAAAGTCATATTCAAGTCCAGCTCCTCGTAGTAATTGTTTTTAAGTTCTCGGCTGCCTAGGCGTTGCCAAGGCAACCCCAATTTCCGGGTGATCTCATGGTACCAGGACCGCACAGTCGAGTCGGCGATGATGTAAACGTGCTTGTGACGTAGGCACTCCCCGACGGCTTTTGTATCATCCCATTTGTGGACCTGACATTGCAAGTGATGCCACGTCTTGTTGAGCCAGAACCCATCGTTCACCAGGTGCCTGGAGTCGGGCTTACAGACGGGTGCTCGACTTTCTGTACGGTTTGGTGATACTGTTTAATTAAAAAAAAAAAATACATAGGGATATTTTGTGTTAACAAAAAATATTGCTTCTTCCGACCAATCCAAGTAACCCGATCGTGATCCCCGATATGTTGATTGTTTCAAAATTCTCACTGACATCTTATTGCAAGTCGGACACAAAGTGCAAAATAAGCAAAACACATTTTAAAAAAAAATTAAAGATATCAAAAAAAATCCTCGTATACTCACAAGCTATCTTGACGCTTATGGGCCCATGAACAAGCCTTCGCATGAAATTGACTCTGCGTACGCAAGGCAGAAAGTAAAAGAACAAAATTACAACAGAAACACAGACGCTGTGAAGATAGTGGCACATAATGTCGAAGCCATTCCGGAGTTTCTTTTAACCAATATTTATGATCTTAGAAACGTCGGGCTGTGTTTAATAAGATCAGGTTTTTAAAAAAATTATACTTACCCTACGAAGAGCTTAGACGCTTTGCCAATTATTTTCGACGTTCTTTGTCCTGTGGCTTTTACGTCTAACGCGAGGCAATGTAAATCGTCGCAAGTTAAGGATGCTTTTGGTCTCTCGCAGTACAAAGCCGTGAGTCCTGTGGCGTTTGGATTGTGATCAGCAACGCAATCTTCCGTTGACGACGCATTTCTCATTAGGTAGCACAAAGTCGAGTGACTGAGGGGTTTTTGTCCCGGTTCGGTCTTATTCCTGAACGTCCCTCTCCAGAAAATTCGTTTTTCGACGGGCCAGTACTGCTCTCGCAGCCATTTTGTAGCTTCGCTTGGGGCTGCCAGTGTCATATGCACGTAAGCAATTCCCGGCCAACCAACGTAAAAGGACACACTGTACGTGCCATTATTGTGGTCCACCACTGAACCAGCAGTGCGCCCTCCAGCGGTCGGGTGATCGCCTTCAACGCTGGTCAGAACCGTAAACCAGAAATCGCCGCCAATAGTCTTGTTCCTGCCGTCCGAATCCTTGGCTTGAATGACAAAATGTGCAGTATCGCCGACACGGAGTGTCTGGTCTACCAGTCTGTAGGTTGAAGTGAGGGCGCTAGTCAGGGGGAGGGTCCGGTTGGTTTTGTTTTTCTCCGGTAGAAATCGCTGCAGCAGAATTGCTATATCCTTGGACGAGTAACGCTTAGCCTAGTGAAGAGAATCAAACGCAAAACAAAGATTCAATCCTCAACAATTTCACATATGACGCAATAGCTTGGCCGATATTCTGGGTGTGTAACACCTCACCCTCGGATTCTGTCTATTGATTGGCTGAGAGCGCGTCACGTGGTATTCACTTTTTCGACCATGCACGGTAAAAAGATTGTACGCCATGGGCAGCCTCGTTCTGAAAAAATACAACCGGAGGTCGGTGCACATCCACGGGTGTATGCTGTATGTAAATCGGGGGAAAACGGAAAGTTTGAAAAGGGACGTAAATTTCCGAATTGTTCACCTTTTTAGCACCGTTCACCGTTCAACATGTATAAAGCATGTATCTTTATCTTGAAGCCTTCGCTTTTACTTAATTTAGGCTTTATTTTCAGCGCCGATTTCACCATACAGGGTGAGTCAAAAAAGCGAAACCCAAATGTCGGGACTATTGTTTTAGTGAAGTTCTGCATGTAGCACTTTTCAAATCTAGGCCAGCCCAATTCATAAGCTTTCTTTTAGTACAAGAATCATTCAAATCGCTCATGTGCTTTTTAAGTTACGGAATTTTAAACACAACCACCGTTTTGAAGTTCTGTCCACGGATCCGCATAAAAGGTGTGCGCATGCATGCGTTCATCTTTCAGCGAAACGAAAACACACACACACATCCCTATTTGATTGATCATCGTTTTGCTAAAAGAACACTTACCTTCTTGTGATCCGTGGACAGAACTTTAAAACGGTGGTTGTGTTTACAATCCCGTAACTTGAACAGTAGGCC